>ML430575.1:0-61416 GCA_005239525.1 Nicotiana knightiana | reverse complement strand
GTCGGCAATAAGTTAGGGAAAGATATCCATGCCATTACCTTTGGTGTCTCCTCCCCAGATTTAAACTTTGAATCATACAACAGAGTTCTCAACTGGAATTCTTGTCCAAGTCTGTCCTTAATGTAATAAACACTCTTCGACGTGAAATCAATATAATCTTGCCATAATGTCAACCTTACCAATACATGTCTATCCCTTAGATATCCAATATTGCATTCACCCTTAATCCCACATTGCATAGGAATGACTTTGCGTAATTCTTGCAACTCCGGCCATCCGTATGAAAATTTGCAAACAACTGCGTACCTTAAGCCTTCGATCACATTCATACGTTCAACTTCAGTTTCTGTAAATCTTACCAGTGGTTCGCCTTGTAAATAAGTTGCACGCCTGAAGGGAATTGGTTCCACTGCAACTGGATGATCATGCATGGTGGTTTTCGATGTAGGTTTTACTGCCTGTGCGTAATCCATGGGTTTTTGGATGTTGTTTGTTGACGTAGGGGGCTGGGTAGTGGTGGTGGGTGGTTGTGGAGGTTGCCCCGTCGTTGGTGGTGGCTCGCCATTGGCCGGAGTGGCCATGGCAGTGTTCGCGAGGGAGCAGTTAGGGTTTTTCTTGGGAATTTTTTTAATATCACCTACGGGTGAAAAGATACTACAATCTATTAAATGTTATCCCATAACTAACAATGAAGCAGAGTATGAAGCTGTCATTGCAGGGCTTGAACTGGCACGAGAACTCTCTATCGAGCAAATCGTGATCATAAGTGACTCTCAACTAGTGGTGAACTAGATGCAGGGGACTTACACCGCTAGAGAGGCCCGGATGCAACAATATCTGGAAAAGGCACGAGACCTGGTAAGAAAATTCCAGTCATGGAAAGTTATGCAAATACCCAGGGAGGAAAATGCAGAAGCGGATGCATTAGCTAACCTCGCAGCAGTTGCGGAAGTGACAAATAAAGACAATGCAATTGTCATACACCTATTTCACTCAGCAATCGACCACGATAAAAATGAGGTACCATTTAACCATTTAACCTGGGATTGGAGAAACAAAATTTTAAACTTTTTGCAGAATGGCACCGTACTCGAGGATAAGAAAGCAGCTCAAGCACTTCGCCAAAAAGCTGCAAAGTACTGCTTCATTCATGACACATTATAGCAAGAAATGTTTGGAGGTCCCTTAGCTAAATGCCTCGGACCCAATCAAACAGAGTTCGTTATGAAGGAAGTACACGAAGGACACTGCGGAAACCACTCAGGAGCAAGATCCTTAGTCAAAACCCTAATCAGAGCAGGGTACTATTGGCCCAAAATGGAAGAAGAGGCTGAGAGTTTTGTAGCTAAATGCGACAAATACCAAAGATTTGTAAGTAATATGTATCGACCAACAGAGCTACTTCACCCAGTAATATCTCCATGGCCATTCATGAAATGAGGCATGGACATAGTGGGACCCCTTCCCTCAGCTAAAGGAAAGGTACGATTCTTACTTGTATTAACTGATTATTTCACAAAGTGGGTGGAGGCAGAAGCTTTTAAACAGGTGCGAGAAAAATAAGTGAAGAGCTTCATAAGGCGAAACATAATATGCCACTTTGGAATACCGAAGAAGATCGTATGTGACAATGGCCCACAATTCATAGGCTCACAAATCACAGAATTCTTTGAAAGTTGGAAAATCAATAGAATCGCTTCATCACCATATCACCCCGTGGCTAATGGCCAAGCCGAGTCAACAAACAAAGTCATCCTTAAAACGTTGAAGAAACGGTGGGAAAGATCCAAGGGAAACTGGCCAGATGAGCTACCGGTGGTATTATGGGCTTATAGGACTACTGCAAAAATAGCTACGGGAGAGACTCCATTTGCGCTTGTTTACGGTGCAGAAGCTTTAAATCGGTGGAAATTGGCGAACCAAGCATAAGGTTCACAATAGCAACGGAAGAAACAAACAACGACAAGTTGAGAAACAACCTGAATTTTCTCGAACAAAGAAGAGAAGTTGCACTAAAACGTATGGAAGCTCATAAACAAATTATAGAGCGATATTACAACAGAAAAGCTCACCTCATATATATCAAAATTGGGGACTTCATTATCAAGAAAGTCTTCCAATCAACAAAGGAAGGTGGTGCAGGAAAGCTACATCCAAATTGGGAAGGACCTTACAAAGTCCGTGTCATTGTTGGAAAAGGCGCTTATGAGTTGGAGGCTATGGACGGCAGAATCCTACCAACCAGCTGGAATGCTGTTCATTTGAAGAAGTACTACTTCTGAGTAAAAGGAATATCCTCGGTCAGGTATCATTACGTTCGATTTTACTTTTATACAGTTAAAAATATACTAACCATTTTAGATGATAGGCCAAAAGCTAACCCATCACCAGATGATGATATTAGACCTGCAAAGACACGAGGAAGTAACTGAATTCACGGTCTAGGGTTACAACTTTCTGATGGATGTTTTAAAGGGTTAAGCAGTCATCATCTAAAAACTATATACCTTTGAGTCCCGTATGTTTTTCTTTTTCAGGAAAAGGACCAAATGAAAGGAATAGTCAAGTGCTCGAGATTTTATTCTTCAAAGCTCAAACACTTGGAGGACTACACAGTATGGAAGGCAAAGATAAAGCAAAGAAGACTATCAAAAAAGTTAAAAGCTCGAGCCTGAAGATCCATCTTCCCAACAAGTCAAGTACTATGAGCGAAGTCAACGAGCCAAAGACTCAAAACACAAAGCCTGACTCAAAAACCTTCGAATAACACATTCGTAAATGTAAACGAATTTTCAGGTTAAAGGCAGAATATTAGTTACGGTTAAAAATGCACATCTTTGTACTTACTCAAAAAACTGTTGTAAATGAAAACAGTTACGGATGAAAGATCACTATCCTTGTACTTATTCTGAAAACTGTTATAAATGAAAACAATTACGGATGAAAGATCATTATCCTTATACTTATTCAGAAAACTGTTGTGAATGAAAACAGTTACGAATGAAAAAGCATTACTCTTGTATTCATTTAATAATTATTATCAATAAAAACAGTTATGGGTAAAAACTCATACCCTCGTATTTAAAAACTGTTATATACAAAAATAATTATTCCCTTGTGCTAATTCGAAAAGACTGTTGAAAAAGAAAAACAGTTACGAGTACAAGTTCATATCAAATCTGTTGAAAGAAAAAACAGTTGCAAAATGAGTTATAGACGATACACAAACACATGTGAAATGTTATGAAAGTTCAAAGCAAAAAACTTTCTTCAAAACATTGTTAAAGAAAAACATGTGAAAATTCCTATCTCTCTTTTGTATATCTACACCATTATGAAGTTGAGACGTCTTCTTCATTAAGTGTCGAACAAAAAAGGGGCCATCTTTTATAAATCGTGCTTGTTGCGAAAAGGTACCAACAATCTATGTCACGACCCAAAATCCATTAAGGTCGTGATAGCGCCGGATACCACTGTCGGGCAAGCCAACACAAATGATTAAATTAAATTCCTATTTTAACGTTTGAAATTTGTTACTTTTAATTTCATTTCATAACAAGTGAATAAACTTTCGTTAAGTAAATACGGTATATTAACAATCCAGTTTAATAAATACATCCCAAACACATCCCAGAACCCGGTGGCACAAGTGCATGAGCAAATTTCTAAGAATTTTACAGATACTAAATACTTGTCCGGAATACCAACTGGACAGGGAATTTAAAATAAGTACAATACATCTGAGGGAGGCTCTGTCGGCTGTGGGTCGTCTCCGGATGGTGCAGCTCGTCTAAGTCTCCAAGTCAGCCACATCTCTGCGTCAAGCAGGGCCATTATCTATTAATGTACCTGTGAAATAAAAATTCACAACAAGTGTAGCATGAGTACAAAAACAACGTGTACTCAGTAAGTATCCCGCCTAACCTCGAAGAGGTAGTGACGAGAGGTCGAATTTGACACTTGCTAGAGGTCAATTTAATAAGAATAAAGGGTCAAACTGAGAATGAATATCATAGGCAATTTAATACAAATTATAGGAAATAGCAACTTCTTTCACATTTAAGAATTTAAATGTTCATCATTCCAGTGGACAATTCATAATTTTCAGGCCAGTAAGCATGTATAAATCACAGGAAGTACGCAATAATTATCATGCGCAAGAAATGCCGAGGGTTGAACGGCGCGTACCAACAATAATAAAATGTGCACTGCCGAAGGGTCGAACGGCTCGAACCATAGATGCATCTATTTTTTCCCCGCTCGCGAATCGATCATGCGACGTGGTCATATATAAATAATGGAGTTATCCTTCTCGCGAATCGTACATGCGACTCAGGTACTCGTAGATACACATATTCACACAATAATTCCACATGTTTATCAGGAAAACATTTTCCCAAGGAACTGATAAAATTCTCTTTAAATAAACATGAAGATAGTATTTAAATCATTTCCGAAAATTCATCTGCCAAGTTTGATAAGGTTTTAAATATTACAAATTTATTAGGAACACAATTATGCAAGGAAGAATTAATTCTCTATCTAAATGATTAGGAAAAGTAAACTCTAATTTTCTTAGGTATTCATTTACTAATTCGATAACATTAACAGTCCAATATCATTGACAAGATTACAAGTACAACAAGTAAGGCATGCTAGTGGGTCCTACGCATGGACTCCCATCACCTCGTATGTACGTAGCCCCCGCAACTAGTAGCAATTATTCAATTAGTTCACCTATAGGGACAATTCCCCCTCACAAGGTTAGAATGGAGACTTACCTCGCTCCGAAATTCGATAACCGGCCTCCAAGCCCTTCCGATGACTCCAATTGATGCACAACGCCCCAAAACTATCCAAATAACACACAAACCAATAAAAATTCACTCTAATACTTGTACCAATTCAAAAATTATATAAATTCCCAAATCCGCTCGAAAAGTTGACCAAAATGCCCTCCGGTCCACGTGCCCGTATTCCGAAATTTTTCGAAGATAATGCTTACCCATAGCTTTACTAACTCAAATACCTAATTTACTCTAATTTTCATGCTCAAATTCGTGGTAAATGTCCAAAATACCAAATTCTATGTCTTCTCCTAAAATCCCAAATTTATACAAATTTTCCATGTCAGAATCCAAGTAAGATCACATATTTAACTCGAAAATGAGAAGAATTCACTTACCTAGAGATACTTGATGAAAATCCTCCCTTAAAGCTCCCCAACATCGCCACACCAAATGAAAGAATGAAAGGAATGGCCAATTTCTTGTTTTAAAATGGGACATTGCCCAACACTGCCCCTCTATGCGATCTCATAGGCCAAACCTTGCTCCCTCAAATTTTTTATTACGAGATCGCACTGCCATTCCCAGATGCCTCCCTAGTTCCTTCTTCGCGATTGCTGCCTTCCCACTCCTTTCGCACAAGCCAGTCCAGCAGCCCCAGGTTCCTCCTCGCAATCGCACACCACCTCCTGCGGTCGAATAGGCCAAAATCTCTCCCTTCAATTTTACTTCTCAGCGATCGCACTCCTAAGGATGCAATCGCAATTCACACCAGATGCACCAGCAAACGACAGCAACCAAACAATCTGAAATGACCTAAAACCACCCTAAAACACACCCGAGGCCCCTGGGACCCCGTCCAAATCACAAAAATCAGTCCCATAACATCCCACGGACTTGCTCAAGGCCTCAAATCACACAAACAATGTCAAAACAATGAATCGCACTCCAATTTAAACTTTATGAACTTTGAAATTTCAAACATCCACATTCGATGCCAAAACCTATCAAATCACATTCGATTGAACCCAAAATTTGCACACAAGTCATATTCGACATTACGAGCCTGCTCCAACTTTCAGAATTGGATTCCGACCCCTATATCAGTTTCCACTTCAAGTCAGATTTCTCAAAAACCTTCAAATTTCTATCTTTAGCCAGATGACTTCAAAATGACCTACGGACATCCGAATTCACTTCCGATCATGCTCCCAACTCAAGAATCACCATACAGAGCTATTCCTAGACACGGAATTCCAAACGGATATCAATATCACTAAAATGCACTTCAACCCAGACTTATGATATTTCTTCAAAATTGCTAACTTCCACAATATACGCCGAAACGCTCCCGGTTTATCCAAATCTCAATCCGAACATACTCCCAAGTCTGAAATCATCGTATGAACCTGATGGAACCTTCAAATCCTGCTTTGCAGGTCGTTTACTCAAAATTCCAATCTTAGTCAATTCTTCCAACTTAAGGTTTCCAAAATGAGAATTTTTGTTTCCAAAATTGACTCCGAACCTCCCGAAATTCAATTCTGACAACAACTAGAAGTCATAATACTTGAAATGAAGCTGCTCACGGAATCAACCCGTCAAACGATGCGCTAGAGCTCAAAACGACCGATCGGATCGTTACAATCTAAGCATTTTTTAAATCCAAAGTCAAAAACTCAGAGGTAAACCAAAAACCTCAAAAAGAAAGCATGCAAAAACTTAAGAGTGAAACAAAAACTCGAAGAAAACTAAAGACATGCTAATATTGATATTAATATATTACGAAAAAATAAACTAAGTGTTAACTTAGTCTATGCCGGATTAATTTTTATATTGATTTCCCCTAAGTTGTCAGGTCGGGACGTACAATGGATACAACTTTACCCCCGATAGGACTGAGGATAACCACCAATTGATACAAATAAATAAAAAAGAGCCAAGTTCTTTAAACTTTTTCACATGGGGGGGGGGGGGTTGTATTCACTGGCAGGAGGAGTAGCTTGAGATGGAGAGACACGAGCAGCAGGGACCTCAACCTCTGGTGAAGAGAGATTTTGACTTTGTTGAGACTTCTCAATTGTCTCTTTGGTTTTAGCAATTTCTTCTTCCAAGTATAAACCCTATTGGCCCATTTTCGTAAATATGTCAAGATAGGCATTCAGATATGCCCAGCTAACATCGACGGCTGCTTTGCCTTCAAGAGCTTCATTATCTTTCTCCCATTGTTCAGCTTCAGCTCTTAACTCATCTCTTTCAGCCACGACAGCATCGTGAGAGATATGTAAAGGAGCAAGAGACCTTTCAAAAAAATGGACCTTCTCCAAAGAGTTGCGGAGGTCTTCCTGGGTTTGAGTGAGCGATTGAATAAGTTCACCGGAGTACTCCTCCTTCTGGTCCAATAAGGCCTTCAGGCTCCTAATCTCCTCAGAGGCACGGGAAAGCTGCTCTGCAAATGCAGACTCTAAGACACTTTTATCCTTGCCTGCCTGGTTTGAAGACGCCTTCTCAACGGCCAATTCTGTTGTCATAACCCTAATTTGCTGCTCTAAGGTACACTTTTGTTCCTCCACTGCCTCCATGTCAAGTTGTAGACTTTGGTACTGCTCCTTCCAATTGTCTGCCTCGATACGGAAATTCTTTGCTGCTTGCTCCATTTGAGAGACCCTCTTCATTAATTCTGTGCCTACCAGATTGATCTACAAAAGAAGATAAATTAGATACGGTAAGAATGTATATGAATACATGTAAAGTATAGAAAATTTTACCTTTAAAGAAGAGTGCACAGTCTTGTTCATCCAAGTGAGGGAACCGTGGCTTCCCAGTTTAGATCTCTCAGTCGGGCCAATCAATGGTTTTAACCATACGTTAGCCTGGCTAGACTTTTTCAAGAGTCTACCCGCTGCTGGAACCTCTATTATAACCTGCCTCATCTCCCCCCTGTTGGAAGACCCTACTTCTACAGCAGAAGGCACAAAAGCGGGGAAATATGAAGGAGCCACAGGCAGAGTAGGCTGAGAAGCATAAATAGCCACGGGAGCAGAAGCAGCAACAGGAGCGGGAATAACCATGGGAGCAGAAACAATAACGGGAGCAACTGAAGGAAGTTGTTTAGGAACAGGAGGAGAGAAAACAGCAAGAGGGGCTTCGTTAGAAATGGTATCAAAACCTTCACGGAATAGGAGATCAATGGATTCACGAAAAGAAGAGGGAGTTGCATCTTCGGGGGAAAAAAGTTCGTATTTAGGCACGGGAGGGTCAACAACAGGTGCAGACTAATCGTCAGAGACCACCTTCCTCCTATGTGACCTGTGGACCAGCGAACCCTCATCTTCCTCCTCCTCCTCAAAGGTCCTGAACCCACTTGCTTTTCTTTCCGATGAGGAGGAACCAATAATGATCTCCTAGGCCTTTGCCAGGGACAACCTTGAAGCGCACACAGCTGCAGCAGAAATGCCCCGAGCAGCAAACCCTACCAAATGAAAGGGGTCAGGTACAACTAAAAAGAAGAAAGAAGTAAAAAAAAAAACTTCACTCACCGTGGGTCTTAACCTTCCAGCCAAACCTCCCAGAGAGGTATTTCCACGAACGTTCTTCTAAAGGAGCGATTAACAAGAGTTTTTCTACACAATCGCGAAAATAGGAGACATTCTCAACGGTTCCCATGATTGCTGCAAAGAAAAAAATAGTTACGGTACTGATAAAGTATCAAAAGCAAAGGAAAGGAATGTGAGCAAAATTGTACTCACGTGCAAGATTCCATTTATCAGGGAAGGGGAGATTTTCTTCACCTACTAAACCTGCAGTAGGAACATCAACATACGGGAGAAACCACCCTCGGTCTTTATCATCATCAGGAATAACTAACACCCTTTTACTCCTCACCGCAAAAGTAAACACTCCTTGGACGAACAACATCAGAGAATAGAGGTGAATGAGACGATAAAAAGTAAAGGGGACAGAAGCTAAATTGGCCAAATACATAAGGCACACAACAACTCGCCATACGAGAGGACCGCCTTGTCCCAAACAAACTTTGAAAAATCGACAAAACTCGATTATAACGGGGTCGATGCGAGGATTGAATCCTAATGTAAAAGGATAAGTATAAACATAAGAATACCCAGCCTTGTAACAAGTTATTCTTTGATTACCATTGGAAACGACAACAGAAAACTCAGGCTTCCAGTAACGGTCCCTGAGTATAAGAGACACTAAACCCTCGGTAATTTGAGTGGGAAGTGGGAAAGGTCCGCACTGTTATGAGAAGACATTGAAGAAAGCTGCTCCTTCAATGCCTGACTATCCCTGGCATAAGAAAACTCCGCAGGTACTATCTCATCAACCCTCGGCTCAAGTAGAGGTTCATTGTGTTCTCTACCTTTTGATGAAGATCTAGAAGCCCTATCCCTTGGAGAAGATAAAGAAGCAGTATACCTATAAGAACATGGGGGAGTAACGTGAGAAGAAGAAGAACCCCTGGAAGGAGTAGAACCGAAGCTCCTAAGCCTACCACCTCTACTACTCCGTGTTGGAGCAGAAGAAGGAGTCACATCATCTACATTAATAACTCTCTTAGATTGTTGGTTTGAAGAAGACACATTTACAAAGACAAAGAATTTTCTAACGAAGAATGAAGGTTAGAAGTTTTTCTTGAAAGTAAAGAAAGGAAAATGGTTATTTATATTCGAAGGAAACCGTCGAAAAATGGAAAATGATGTGAAAGTCATAATTGAATGACTGCTGCAGCCGCAAAAAGCCCTAAAAGGTGCTGAACAAATTGCAGAACCAATACGGGAATGCCATGTGGCATGAGCATTAAATGGAAGTGACAAGCGACACCTACGTTCAGAGATGGATGCAATGTTACGAGTGAAGCGGCGGCAAAATGCTCCCGCCATAAATGAGTATCCACTTACTACGTATTAATCGGTAAATAAATGGTAAGTAGGGGGACTATCTGTACTGGTAAAAAAGAGCTTCACACATGTAATAATTGCGATGACTCAGCAATCTCTATGGAACAATGCAAACGTGACATCTGGACGAGATTTCATGAAAATCTACGAGGCAAAGTGGCACGGAATAGCATATCCACGGGGTAATCAGATACAGGAATCTCAACTTAATTGAGAAGATGAAGAGACACGGTCAAAATAAATCCAGGCAGAATAAAGGGCAGATTCGGAGATCTTCAATTAACGAGCCAAACGTTACATAACCTTCACGCAACAGTTACGGTTAATCATTGTAATGTTACATTAATGTCATTATTAGTCATTAATGCTCAATCACTGAAAAGGGTAGACGTTATATTAAGAAATTCCCTATATAAGGGAGTAAAATATAACTTGTAAGGACACATTAGAACTACTATTGCAATATACTTACTTTTTACGCATCTTACTGCTTTCTATTTACAAACTTTCTTGCAATTATTAGCTTATTTATTGGTTATCAAAAACCCATGTTTTTTCTAAAATAGCTTTGGCAGAGAATCTAATTCTTTGGTTAAACAAGGCTCGCAGGTGCGAACGGGTTTTTTTTGTACATCAGTAATTAGACTAAATGCAGTTGAGCGATTAGGACCCTATAACATGATATCTAATGCACAGGTAGAGATGCAGAATGATGCATATACAGAATTCCTAAGCATGATTTCTAAATGCTCAGTAGTCACAGTATTAATCATGCTTTCAGAAGACGCTAGAGTGATAATTTTATTTTAATGTTGTTTAGCCTGGGACAAGATTTCTAAGCGTACACGGCAGTGTGGAACATGATAATAGAGAAGACTATTTATTAGTAGAATTTTTCTAAGTAAAAGTGAACATGCTGACACGGTAGGTATGAGACCTAATAAACATGATTTTTAATGCATGAATTTGAACATATGGGCCTAAACATGATCCCTATTGCACAGATAGGAAATAAGGTCTAATATCATGGTTTATAATGCATGAATTTGAACATATGGGCCTAAACATGATCTATATTGCACAAATAGGAAATAAAGTCTAATAGCATGATCTCTATCCCTTTAATAGTTATCGCATGCGTAGTTATCCCTCCCTTTTCACTATCCATCACCTGAGTTGTTTACAAATTATTACAGGCCATGGAATTATGAATTACACAACCAAAGGAAAAATAAGAAGTTACTTCTATAGGGAACCTTCAATTAGGCTCAGATCTTCCAAACCTCAATGCCTTACGGTGTTGCATAGCCTTTCATAGTCCGGGGGTGTCAGAGTTCCCTAAGGACCTCAAGGGCTCCCAGGCAGTGCTCACACCCAGACATAGCCAAAGAGTTAAACATGTGCAGTGTGGAAGTGCCAGCATTGTGTGTTACAGTTCAGAGGGTACTCAAAGGGTCCCTAAAGCAGTGCTCACATGAGGGGGGCTGAACTTATACTTTTAAGGGTATATGTGAGAGTGCTTTTATTTAAAAGGATTTAAGTAAGGAACAGTTTTGAGAAAGGGTAAGTAAGAAGACAGTTTTTTTGAAGAAGGAAATGGAAGCTTAACATCACAAAGGACCAAGGATAGTCCAACAAGCACAAACAGTTGTAATGGGATCTGGGGACAAATACAAGGCATGTAAGGGCAGACATGCCGCAGGCAGATACACACGTAGACATACAATCATAAACTCCTAAGGGTCTAGAGGATCAGGGGGTTACAGTAAAGTGCTAGGTTATATTAACAACTAAGGCCATGGTTAAACTAATGTACCAGTCATGGGCATGTAAGAAGTAGGTGCTAAGTGTATAGAAACATGCTGGTCATAAACAAATAAAGCCTAATTTAAACATGCAGAGGGAGTTCAGGATCCTAGATACATGCTGAAGAATAAGTAAGCAAATTAGAAGCATGTTGAATTACAACAGTAGTACAAACATGTTTGTTTGAGGGCTGAAATCTAAATTAGAACATACCAGTGAAGTGAAGAAAGCAATAACACAAACAGGAAAGTAGGAGATGCACAATAGTTAGCCTTGGCTTGCAGCCGGCTAACCTAGAGTAGTAGTAGTTAGCACAGAAGAGAGAGCATAAAGTCTTTTAAATTATGAGAAAGATTTTTTGAACAGATTAGTTCGTGTGTGTGATGAATGAATAGAGTGTATATATAGTTTGAAAAGCTTGATGAAAAAATAAGGAAAAGAATCAAAAGTAATCAGTGATTGTGGGTCTGAATATCAATCAGTACCCAATTAGTGCAAGTATCCCTATAATCAAGGGAGTGATTCACACAGTGAGCATTAAATAAGGAAAGGACCATATATATCTTAGAGGAATATAAGAACAGTGTAAGTACAACAGGCAATTAGGTATCCCTTAATTGAAGGGGTTAAATTCAAACGGCTAGTAGGTAAAATAACAATTAAGGAAAGTTCTGATTCTTGTAACATATAAGGAAACAATTTCACCCCAATTCAAGCATACAATTGAGACTAGGTTCAGAAGACATCACTTAAGGAAATAGAAATCAATTAACAGTTAATCAATTATGTATCAAGGTGAGAAAACAAAGTTGGAAGTCAGTAAGAACATCTCATAAGAAATCAGTAGGGCTTTTCAAATCTCTAGGAATCAAGGGTGCGAACAAGGTAAAGTTGCAGAGAGTTAGGGATTCAAACAGGAACAAAATCAGTTAAGAAAATAATAGGCAAGAAAAATCATAGCAAGGTAAAGAATCACATAGATTAAAAGATTCAAGGCTAGCACACATTTAAACGAACAATGGGAATCATAGAGTTGAAACCCTAGTGACTATAGTAGCAAAATCACACAAGTTTAGAGAAAAAGCAGTAACATTGAACATGATATAAGAAAAGAGAACATATTCAAGGACCCTAATAAGCAAAAACATGGTTAAATCACATAAAGCTTAAACATTTGTGAGAAATAAGAGTCCATGCATTTAAACAAACATATCGGTTAAAGACAGACTGAGAATTAGGGAAAACCCTAGGGTTTTCAGCATTGTAAGTCAAAAATGAAAAGAGAACTCAGAGTAAATCGTTGAATCATAGAAAGACTCATACAATGATATTAAAACAGAAGCAAAATCGTTTTTGGAAGAGGGGTGATGAAACCCTAATTTTAAGATGAAAGATCGCTTAGAATAGGAAGCTTTTCGAAGAAAACATGTAAAAAGCTTCATGATATACACATATCTAAGACAGATCTAAAAGAAATCGTAAAAATACCAGGAGTTAGGGTTTCAGAGATCCTAGAGAGAGAGAGAGTTGGTATAGAACATCGGATCTAGCCGGAAAGTAGGAAAATCTTACTAGAATCGAGCCTTGAAGGCCTGAGGTAGGACAAGGTGTGAGGGAGTGGACCTTGGTCTGTTGAAGACCTTATAGACAACAACACCGGTGAGAAGGAGCCATGAGATGCCTGAGGATGGTGAGGATTCCATGGTTTCCGGCTAGGAGGCTGCCGGAGAAGATGAACAGACCTTACCGGAGGTGCAGACACTAGAGGTCTCTAGAGAGAACTAGAGAGATAGAGAGAGAGAGAGTAGAGAGATGAGAGACCGAGTGAAAATGAGGGGTCGGTGGGGGGTGGGTCTAGGTTTAAATATGGAAGGTGGGATCTGGGCCGTTGATAAAAAATAATCAACGGCCAGGATTAGCCAAAGGGTTGGGTGGGGCAGGTGAGGTATTGGGCTGGTTTTAAAAAGGGGGTATTGGGCTAGTAGATTTAGGCTAAAATTAAAATTAAAAAGGCTGTTTGTAAAATACCCTAAACAATTGATTAAAAAAATTTATAAAATAATTACTAATTTTAAAAATGATTTTTCATGCATGGAAATGTTTTAAAAATAATAATTTAGTATTTAAAAATACAATGGACTAATTTTGATTAAAATGATGCAAAAATGTATGCATATGCGCTATAATTGCAAAGTTATTGTAATTATAGCCAAAATGTGGCAATTGGCTATTTATGAAATAATTTTGCGCTTAATAAACGTTAATATTAAATCAAGAGATGTTCGAAATCATTTGTGATGTTATTTCGTAATTATTTATTAGAAATAAAAAACTAGGAAAATCAATTAGAAAATTTAGAAACTGTGGGAAAATACCAATTGAAACTAATGCATGATTTTGAAATCAAATATGCATTTTAAAACTATTTTGGGAAAAAATTGGGTATCAACAGCTGCCCCTCTTTACCCGGGAAGGATGAAAGAGTTGTCGGGTAAAGATATGATGGCCAATTTTGACCGAGTGGAAATAGCTTGAAAGGTTCAGGCCGCACCCTGGTTCCTGAGCTGCTTAGATATCCCTGGTCTTAGAGAAATCAGGCGGTATGTAGTTCAGGGGTCATCAGTGAAGTATACCGATGATGTTTTACAAGAACGAACGCCAAGATTGGTTAGATGAGAAAATGACTTATAGATATGGTTTAAGAGAACTGGAGTAGGATCGCTCCTGTCGGGATGGTTGTTGCTTGCCGGATTACCTGCAAATAAACAATACGAGCGTATATTTTGCATAATTTAAACATGATGCAAATTCCCGTTTGACGATGAATGCTCTCTTTGGACGGTTAAGGATGACGTCTTTAGACCATGATGTCCTGGGCCATGAATTGCTATGATGAGGGATTCGCAGGCCATGAAATGATGTTCTCGGGCCATGAGGATGGTGCCTCCGAACCATGCCGCCTTTGAATAACGATATACAAAATGATAAAAAGAGATCCTCAGGCCATGACATGGTGTTCTCGGGCTATGAAGATGGTGCCTCTGAACGATGACGCCTTATGATAGGTTGGTGATATTTCAGCCCATGAAGATGAACTAGCATGATGTTGATAAGACAGAGCTTAGTCTTGCGAATTTAAAAAGAGCACAGCTTAGCCCGAAAGAAAGTGAATAATAGAGACAAGGGTTGCTTTTGAAAAGTAAATGGGAGACAGTGTTTAGTCTCGGAAGGAAGAAAGGTAGCATTATGCAATATGCGGATGCAGATGGAGACATCATGTAGTCTCGGAAGGCAGAAAGGTAGCCTTATGCAATATGCGGATGCAGATGGAGACAACGTTTAATCTCAGAAGGCAGGAAGGTAGCCTTATGCAATATACAGATGCATATGGAGACAACGTTTAGTCTCGGAAGGCAGAAAGGTAGCCTTATGCAAGATGCGAATGCAGATGGAGACAACGTTTAGCTTGGAAGGCAGAAAGGTAGCCTTATGCAAGATGCGGATGCAGATGGAGACAACGTTCAGTCTCAGAAGGCAGAAAGGTAGCCTTATGCAAGATACGAATGCAGATGGAGACAACGTTTAGTCTCGAAAGGCAGAAAGGTATCCTTATACAATATGTAAGGAAAGACGACATAAATTCTTAGCTGGCGTTAATTGCAGTAGAGCATTATGATAATGAAGTATCGTTTGTGATGATAATAAATGTTTGGCGTGTGCGATGAGTTTGAGGAACGATGTCTGTCCTTTGAGCGGATAATATGCAATTTGTGTCTGCATCCAAAGAAAGATTGTGAGTTTTGTAAAGGGGGAAGGTTAGTTCGCATTCCCGCTGGCTCTGCTTGGCTCGTTTGCTTGATCATGATGATACTGTCTGTATCATTGGGGTAGCTTTGTTTCAAAAAAATAAATATGCATGATTTTGTAAAAGTGTAATATATAATCTAAAATAGTTTTAGATGAACCGACGACGTGATATGGCTTGAGACATTTCAACCTCTCCTACTGCTGAATTTTGAGGGTCCTCCTCAAAATTCTGCCCCAGTTTGCTGGGTGGATGCCTTTGACTACTGCTCGCGTCGTTACTGGTTGAACTTGCTTCAGAATTTTGAGGGTCCTCCTCAGAATTCTGCTCCAGTTTCCAATTGCGGGGAAAAATAGATTTTTATTGAATTGTGACCGAACCCATAGGGCGGCCTAGGTATCCCCTATTAAACGGGAATCAGGTCAGGCGTAGTTCAAATTACATCATTGAGAAAGCATAAAGATTACACATAGTAGCGCTTGATTGCATCTGAATTGATCGATTTCGGACAAACTTCTCCGTCCATTTCTGCAAGTATGAGCGCTCCTCCTGTCAGCACTCTATAAACCATGTACGGACCTTGCCAGTTGGGAGAGAACTTCCCCTTGGCTTCATCTTGATGCGGAAAGATTTTCTTTAACACCAGCTGCCCTAGTGCTAATCTTCTCAGCTTGAATTTCTTGTTGAAGGCCCTGGCCATTTTGTTCTGATATAGTTGACCATGATATACTGCACTCATTCTCTTCCCGTCTATGAGGGCCAATTTCTCATAACGGCTTCTTACCCACTCTGCGTCACTGAGCTTAGCTTCCTGTATAATTCTTAGAGATGGAATCTCCACTTCGGTAGGAATAACAGCCTCTGTACCATAAATTAGCATATAGGGAGTTGCCCCTGTTGATGTGCAGACAGTGGTGTGGTATCCCAGTAAAGCGAATGATAACTTTTCATGCCATTGCTTGTGCCTTTCTATCATCTTTCTTAGTATATTCTTGATGTTTTTGTTAGCGGCCTCTACGGCTCTATTCATCTGAGGTCTGTATGCTATGGAATTCTTGTGTTTGATCTTGATAGTTTCACACATAGCTTTCATCAAGTCGCTGTTGAGATTAGAACCATTGTTAGTGATGATTGACTCTGGAACTCCGAACCAACAAACAATACGGTCAAGGACAAAGTCGGCCACGACTTTCTTAGTAACTGCTTTGTAGGAGGCTGCTTCGACCCATTTAGTGAAGTAGTCAATGGCGACCAAAATGAACCTGTGGCCATTGGAAGCGTCAGGCTCAATAGGTCTAATAACGTCCATACCCCAAGCGGCGAACGGCCATGGCGAGCTGGTTTTATTGAGCTTATTTGGAGGCACTTTCATCATATCCCCATGTATCTGCCAGCGGTGATACTTCCGAACATACTGGATGCAGTCCGTTTCCATAATCATCCAAAAGTAACCAGCTCGGAGTATTTTCATTGCTAGAACAAAATCGTTCATATGTGGGCCACAGGTCCCTACATGAATTTCTTCCAGCAGCTTTGATACTTCTTTTGCGTCAACACACCTTAATAACCCCAAATCGGGAGTCCTCCTATATATAAATCTTCCGCTGTGGAAAAAATTATTGGACAATCTCCGAAGTGTGCATTTGTGAGTGGAATTTGCAAGCTCGGGGTATTCTCCTTTTGCCAAGTACTTATCGATGTCATGAAACCAAGGGTTTCCGTCTGCTTCTTCTTCGATATGGACACAGTAAGATGGCTAATTATGGATCTTTATGGGAATAGGGTCAATGAAATTCTTGTCCGGAAGCTGGATCATTGAGGACAAAGTAGCTAATGCGTCGGCGAACTCATTCTGGATTATGGGGACGTGCCGGAACTCTATCTTCGTGAACCTCTTTCTTATCCCCTGTACATGGTGCAGATACGGTAGTATCTTGGAATTCTTTGTTGCCCATCCTCCTTGTACCTGATGTACCAATAAGTCTGAATCACCGATCACTAACAGTCCCTGGACGTTTATGTCAATTGCCATATTGAGCCCCAAGATGCAGACTTCATATTCGGCCATATTGTTGGTGCAAGGGAACATGAGTTTGGCAGATATCAGATAGTGCTGACCGGTCTCTGATACTAGTACTGCTCCAATACCGACTCCCTTGAAGTTTGCTGCTCCATCAAAGAACATCCTCCAACCATAATAGGATTCTGCAATATCTTCTCCTATGAATGACACCTCTTCATCAGGAGAATATGTTTTTAGGGGTTCGTATCCTCCGTCTACGGGATTCTTAGCAAGGTGGTCTGCCAGAGCTTGTCCTTTAACTGCCTTCTGAGTCATGTAAACAATGTCGAATTCGCTTAGCAGGATTTTCCACTTGGCTAGCTTGCCAGTGAGCATGGGCTTCTGAAAGATGTACTTTATTGGATCCATCCTTGATATGAGATATGTTGTGTAGGCGCAGAAGTAGTGCCTCAGCTTTTGGGCAACCCAAGTCAGAGCACAACAGGTACGCTCTAATAGAGAATACCGGGCCTCATATGGAGTGAAATTCTTTCTGAGGTAATAAATATCTTGTTCTTTCCTTCCTGTTTCATCGTGCTGCCCTGAGACGCAGCCAAAAGCTCCATCTAATACTGCAAGCTAGAGTAGTAAAGGTCTGCCTGGCTCGGGCGGTACTAGGACTAGCGGTGTTGATAAATATTCCTTGATTTTGTCGAAAGCCTTTTGACAATCATCAGTCCACTTGGTCACAGCGTCCTTCTTCAGCATCTTAAAGATTGGCTCGCAGATGACTGTAGACTGTGCTAAAAACCGGCTAATGTAATTAAGCCTCCTCAAGAAACTCATCACATCTTTCTTGTTCCTTGGTGGTTGTAACTATTGAACGGATATGACCTTGGACGGATCCAATTCTATTCCCCGACGGCTTACAATAAATCCTAGCAGGAACCCCGAACGCACACTTTGCGGGGTTTAGTTTCAGATTGTATTTTCGCAATCTATTGAAGAACTTCCCCAAATTCTCCATATGATCAGAAACTTTCTCTGATTTGATAATGACATCATCCATGTACACCTCGATCTCCTTGTGAATCATGTCATGGAATATGGTGGTCATGTCCCTCATATAAGTGGCCCCTGCATTATTTAGACCGAATGACATCATCTTGTAACAATACACTCCCCACGGCGTAATGAATGCCGTTTTCTCAGCATCTTCCTCATCCATCCAAATATGGTGATAACCAGCGAAGCAATCCACAAAGAACTGAAATTCATGCTTGGCGCAGTTATCAATTAGAATGTGTATATTTGGCAAGGGGAAGTCGTCTTTCATACTAGCCCGGTTGAGATCCCGATAGTCGACGCAGACTATAACCTTCCCGTCCTTCTTTGGCACAGGTACAATGTTGGTTAACCATGTCGGGTACTCCACTACCCGGAGAACTTTGGCGTTGATCTGCTTGGTAACTTCTTCTTTGATTTTCAAACTCATGTCGGGTTTGAACTTTGTGAGCTTTTGTTTCACTGGTGGACACATTTGATTGGTTGGCAGTTTGTGAGCCACAATAGACGTACTTAGACCAGTCATGTCATCATACGACCATGCAAATACGTCATCATACTCTCTTACAAACTCTGTGTATTCTTTCTTTTCTGATGGTGACAAATGAATGCTGATACGAGTCTCCTTGACGTTTTCTGAATCCCCCAGGTTGATAACTTCGGTCTCATCCGGTTTGGACTTAGGTCTGTTCTCAAAGTTCTCAACTTCTTTGACAATCTCATCAGTTATGTCGTCTTCATCTGAATCAATGTCCGTTTGCTGCGTTGTCTCATTGCATGTCACAGTCATTAGTTCATCAAGACAAGTAATAGTAATGTTGTATAAATAAAGTAATGAGAGAAAACAATAGCAATAAATATCATATTTGTAAGAGAAATTTAGAAGATGCTTTGATAGATTGAATAACTGTTTAGAACATTGAAGATATTTATTGCAGAAATTGAAAAATACAGGAAAAGGAAAATCATTTAGTAAATAAAACAGTAAATAATGCTTGTTTTAGCCTTGCTACCCCGAGGCTCGTCGGGCTTTGGTTGTCTT
Organism: Nicotiana knightiana; assembly: GCA_005239525.1. Taxonomy (NCBI): domain Eukaryota; kingdom Viridiplantae; phylum Streptophyta; class Magnoliopsida; order Solanales; family Solanaceae; genus Nicotiana; species Nicotiana knightiana. Next base: position 41,990 of record ML430575.1, on the reverse strand, counting down.
GATAGAACAATTCTTGAGATATGTGCCCTTTATTACAGTATGTATGAAAAGGCCTTCCTCCCCCCCCCACCCCCCACCCCCAAAAAAACAACACAACAATCCATATCATCATCCTCTAGGAACAAACTCCTCATTGCTGCAAGTGCTTCTTCCTCATTTGAACCGTAAATAGTGTCGGCCTGCTTGAAAGTCTGCTCAAGATGAGGCATCGGCTGCTCCAAAGGGTAATAGGGACCGCGCCAAGGTGGCGACCAGTCGTTGAATTCCTGCCAAGTGTACTCATACCCCAGACCGAAAGTGGTGCCATGCTCCTTGAGTTTTATGGGCTTCGTGATCCCTTGGAGGTTCTTACCGAGCCCTTTGTCTGGCTCATATCCTCTCCAGTTCAGGATGCTCTCAATATTGTTATCCCACCATTTGTCCTTGTCGATAGCATTTATCCGTTCAATCTGGTGGTATGTTCCTCCACCTATCTTCCTTTTTCCGTCAATCACCAACATAGTTTGACGACTATAAACGGGGTTGCTACCGTCACCATGAATAATCACCTCTTGGTGGTTTCACTCGAATTTTACCGCCTGATGTAGTGTTGATGCTACGGCCCCAGCAACATGAATCCAAGGTCGTCCCAACAACAGGTTGTAGGATGCCGGAACATCTATCACCTGGAAATCCACTTCGAACCAAGTTGGTCTCATCTGTAGACATAGACCAATCTCCCCCATGGTGGACCTTTGAAACCGTCAAAGGCTTTCACATTGATCTCCCCATCCTTTATCTCATGTAGCCCTTTACCCAATTTATTGAGTGTTATCAACGGACAAATGTTAAGACTGGAACCTCCATCGATCAAGATTCTTGTGCAGTGCTTTGTTGTGCCCCAATCCTTCAGGCGGTAGCTCATATTCATGAAGAGTGATTTTATGACTCTCCAGTACCTGGCCTACCATATTGGCCATTTCCCCACTAGTGATGTTGTTTGGCACATGTGCTTCACTTAACACTTTTAACAAAGCATTTCTATGTGTTTAGGAATTCTGCAGTAGAGAGATGATGGATATATGTGCCGGTGTCTTGTTCAACTGGTCGATGCCTGAATACTCCTTAGCCTGCATCTTTCTCCAAAGGTCATCGGGACCCGTTTTGATAAGGGGAGGCCGGTTGGCGGCCTTCTTGCTTGACTCGGTCAGATGCTCAGGGATGTAGATCCTACCAGTTCTCGTCATACCCTGTGCTGCAACAACTTCCTCAAACCTGACCTTGCATTTCCTTCTTGCCTCGTCTGTGTAGTCCCAAGGGATAGCGTTTGAATAGAAGGGTGGCGTGGTTGACATTGCCACCGAAATTGGTGCAGCCATCTTTATTTCAAACGTAATGTGTGTTCGAGATGGCAAGACTGCGACCTCGAACGAAGCTGGTGCATTTGCTGGAGATACAAACTCAACTTCAATTGGCACTGGTTACTTTGCAGGTGGCACTGCTTCAAACTCAAATGATATAGACATATTCACCTCAGCGGCCTCATGTAGCTGAATCTGGACTATGATCGGTTTGAGAGTGACTGTGGATTTCTTTGGGTCATCGCATTCTGCGATCAACCCGATTGACCCCTCGGGATCCCAATTATCTTCTATTTCAATCATATGGATACCTCTACCCTTATACTCTGGCAGAGGATTGTCGCGGACGTTTGGAGCGGGGTCTTTTGCCACAATAATCTTGTTGTCAATGAGGGCCTGTATTTTGTCCTTCAGAGAACAAAATTATTCGATGGTGTGTCCCTTCATGCCGGAATGGTATGCACAGGATTTGTTTGGGTTAACCCACTAAGAAGGGTTCTCAGGGGTGGCAGCAGGGATAGGTGTAACATAACCAACAACTTTGAGTTTTTCATACAGCTGGTCAATGGGCTCGGCTATGGCGGTGTATTTCTTTGGAGGGCGGCGATCAAAATTGGGACGAGGTCTAGGGAAGTTTTGGCGTGCATGAAGTTATTTGTAATGGGATGGCTGGGAATTATAAGTGTGGTAGACAGGAGCGGGTTGTGGATATTTGGGCGAAACAGGTTGATATGTGGGTGGTGGAGCTTGGTAGGAAGGTGGTGGAGTTTGGTGATTTGGTTGTGGAGCTTGGTAATTTGGGTGAGGGTGCTTGGTAATTCGGGGTTGGATGATATGTGAGTGGAGGTGTCGGGTAGGTTTGGTACTTGAGTGGGGACATGGTTTTTTGTGCAACCATTACGGCTCCCACATCTCTCTTCTTAGACACACCACAAGACTGTAGAGCCTTGTTAGTGGCTTGCAAGGCTTCAAAATTTGTAACCATACCGCTTTTATTACCTTCTTCAATCCGCTCGCCCAATTTGATGGTGTCAGAGAACTTGTGGCTCTCAACCATCATTAACCGTTCATAATACTGCGGGTCCTGAGCCCGGACAAAGAACTTGTTCATATGTTCTTCCTCTAGAGCAGGTCTGACTTTGGCGGCTTCAGACCTCCAGCGAGTAGCATACTCGCGAAAGGTTTCTGTAGGTTTCTTCTTCAAATTTTTAATGTAGAACACAGCTAGTACATTCTCTGTGTTGAATCTAACCCTATCCATGAAATCAGATGCGATGCTTACCCAGTTCGACCATTTCTTGGGGTCTTGGATGATGTACCAAGACAATGCGTCTCCCTTCAAACTCCTCATGAACAGCTTCATGTGGATTCTTTCATCCTTTCCTACGCCCACCAATTTGTCGCAATAGGTCCTCAGATGGACTCTCGGATAACTAGTACCGTCAAATATTTCAAACTTTGGAGGTTTGTAACCCTCGGTCAGTTCGACATCAGGTTGGATACAAAGGTCTTCATAAGTCAACCCTTCGATCCCCTTGGTTCCTTCAACACCCTGGACTCGGCTGGTCAGTTTCCTAAGCTCCTCGGCCAGGTTCCTGATAAGTAAATCATTTTCATCAGACTCGGATGCCAGTGGGATAGGCGGAGTGGAATGGATCATGGTTTCCACATAGATGGGATAGTTATAGATGTGGAAATGGTATTTTGTGGGGTTTTGAGATTCTGGGATGAGTAGTGGGGTGTTATTTGTGGTGTGGCAAGCATTGCATTGCATCGGGAGAGTTTGGTTCTTTGGGGGAGTGGTGTGATGGTGAGGTGCAAGATGATTTTGCTGCCTTGAGATATTTTGTGGAGGTGCATGGTTTTGAGCATTTGGAAGGTTGACGGCATGGACGTTGAGGGAAAATGACAAGTTGGCTAGATTCCGGACTTGATCGAGTTCTTCCTGAAACTTCAGCAATTTCTGTTCAACTGGCAACATGTTCTCATGCAGGACCTGAATACATCGGCCATCAATGGCCTCTACCCGCTCAATCACATTCTCCTTTCTGATGCCGCTGGACTCTTCCATCTTACTTTTGCCTTTGTCTTTGCCCTTAGGAGGACTAGGGGAAGGAGTAGGTAGAGGGCCCTTGGATCTGGTGCGATAGGCTGATGATGCCAGAATGCACGAACTAACCTTTGGGGAGGGGAGTAAGGAAAAAATAAAAAAAAAAGGTAACCAAGTCAGTGAGGATCATGAAAAGAGTAATGCAGTATTTAAACACATAATGCGGAAATGAAAGCGTGTCCTAAGTTGGGGACCTCTTTGTGCCCGAGGTAGGCCTAGAAACCAAATGATTTGGAGAACTTAACATGCTAAATGCCTCATTTTATTGATAATAAAATAGACAAATCCCGAAACGACAAACGAAAAATAAAAATTACTAATGGCCATCGGCCTTATTACTTTGGTAGAAAATAAAGATATTCCTATCTACTTGGTCCTAGAAAGACCTTCCCCAGATTCGACATTCTTTCTTTCTTCTAACAACTTTCCCAGCTCGCGAAGTCCCAGCAACAGGTAAGTTCTGGCTAGGTATCCCCCCGCAGCTCCCTCAGACTTTTGACAATCTTCAACCCTTTTGATGAACTTTTCTTCCAAATCGATTATACATCGTTCCAAGTACCCCAGCCTCTTGTTGGCACTGATAGTCATGTCCTTCCATTCCTCGATAAGTCTTTTGTTGGACTCATGTATCCTGTGGTGATCATCCTTATTTTCCCGGATCCTTTTACGCAACTGGTTAAACTTGACTTGTGTTTCATCCCTTTCATCTATAACCCTGTGACCTCGGACGTACCCCGACTTGCTCTGACCACTCAGATCCTCTTCTAACCAACCAAGATAGAAAAAGGTGTAACCGGCGTGATACCTTTCTGGCTCGATGGTGTCTTTCTCAAGTATAACGTTTCAATGCCATAGGTGATGAGTTTGGCACTTGTGAGGACTCTAATTATTTTGAAAGTCAGCTCGAAGATGGATCATCTTCTCGACCCTAGGGATGACTTGCTTCCTTCCTTCTTGCCTCGCAACTCGAAGAGGAACGTAAGGGTATGTCCCCCTTAGACTAATCAGTATGAGAAATGATGCATCTCGGGATCGAATGATGAACTCATCCGTTGGAAACCATTCGAACATCCATTCAACCTGTTCTTCAGTCAGGTTATCAAAAAGCTCGACCCATCCTTCCGCATCTTCAGGTTGAGCGAACATGTCAGGGATATAGTTCATTCGCTTTGGGTGATAGAATGCGATGTGGTCATCCCACATTCGTCGATGGATGTCCTGTCGATATTCTCCCTTTTGGAGATGTTCCACGAGCGATAGTTGAAGTAATAAATTGCAACCTTTGAAATGCTTTTCTCCTTGTTGACATCTTTCTAAGGCCCGATATATATCTGCAACGATCATGGGCACAATGCTGAAATATTCCCCATTTACCCCTTCCATTATGGTCTTAGTCACCATGGCTAACCTGGTATGGATCCTTTCCTTCTTCATCGGGAACACGATCAAACCCAAAACGCATACCATAAACACGAACACTCGGCGATGGACGTGTCCCAGAGAGGTGATAGCAAACTCGTCATGGTAGGTACGGTATGATTTGCTGTAGCCATACCTTTCGTACAAGTAGTCAAAAGGAATGTACGAATCCTCCAGACATACCAATTTTGTGTCGTTTTTCAGACCCATCATTTTGAGGAAACTTCTGCCTATGCGGTTCTCAGGCATCAGCAACACCGGAGTTTCCCATACTAGGTTAGCCAGCCCTCCTATCTCTTCTATCAACGGCACCATCTCGATGTTCCCAAAGTGGAACACATATCTTTCACGATGCTAGAACAGGGTAGAAGCCTCTACTATCATTTTGTTAGGCTGGATTTAGATTACCCAAGTGTTTCCTGACGATAGCTTTGTCGTTGTAGTGTAGATCCTCCCACCAACTCAGCAGTTTTGGGTGGATGTTGGAGACCATACCGAATATGGTGACTTCGTGCCTCATTTTTTTCTGCAAAACAAATAGGTTAGGCCCTTACCCCCACCGGACTCGACTATTTAACGTCAATAATTAGCAGGAAGCATTTAGTTCTCCAAATAAATGCACAGAACATGAGGACGTCCATTTAGGTTTAGGGAAACCCGGTGGGCTTTTGGATATGGCTATCTTAAAAGCTATCGTGCGGACGACACTTTAGCTTGACTAGGTTTGACCATGATGCATGCAATAGTGCAACAGAGTAACGTTTCTATGTGGTTTTAGACTGGTATACTTGAGTGGATAACTCAAGGGGGAAAGGCACGGAACCGTTGACTGCACCGCAGATCGACTAATTTTACCGCAAATAAGCCTTTTCGAATTTAGTGGGTGATAATATAGGAAGGGCGCAACCACTCATCAAGTGTTGCTATAGTATTTTGTTTGGCACGAGTGGAGTATGAATGTTGATCATGATTTATGCAATAAGTATTAAAAAAAGTTTTCACGTATTTGCACGTTAAAGAAAGTGGCAAAGACGGTAATAATGATTTAAAGCAGTTACAAAGGGAAAAAAGAGACACGTCAGTTACGTTTTGAAAAAATAAATACTCCAAGTAAACAATTAATTACATGCAAAGGGAATAGAAAAGGGTGCAAATATTTAAAAAATAAAGGCATAAATTCATGAAACAATTTGAAATGGTAAAAGCCTGGATTTCCCCAGCAGAGTCGCCATGCTGTCGCGCACCATTTTCTTTTCCTCTTCCTTAGTGGCAGATCGGGTTTATGACATTGGTTGGGACAACTCTTTCCTTTTGGGAAAGGGGTTTTCATATTTTGAAGAGTCGCCACCTAACAATTTTAACGGTGCGTTAGGGCATCTAAGGGGTTCAACTACAACTACGTTGCTAAAATAAGATTTGGGTAAGGGCTTGAAATTATCCTAAGGGGAAGGTGTTAGGAACCCCTCAGGATCCACAAGTGTAGTTCCCGGCCAAATGGTTTCGTGAATTTGTACAACTAGCAAATAATAAGTAAAGGCTCAAATAAGAGGGGATTTAAGTCTTAAGCATATAGGTGTTTAGAAAACAGTAGGGATGATTGCGAACTAGAGTATACAGGTGTCCTATGTTTATAATAATATATATCACATCAATGCAATACCCGGTAATCACTCCTCGAAGAGGGGCTACATGTGGTATTAGCGCACCGCTCATAATATCTATATTCTACCCTTCCCCACCCCGTGAAGGTAATTAAAGCGTGCGTTGGTCACGGATTCTATTGCGTGCTATTACCTGTCCCATCCTATCAGTCCTGGAGGAGGTTAGGACTACTATCCTAAAGGATAGGTACTAGGAAGACCCTCAGGTTTAAAGGGGTAAAATTCTAAGGCGACAAGCAAAGAACATGTAAGACTGCAGTCAGTGGGAAACACATAGGAGCATATAGGAGGCTCATATTTTCCTCCACAGATAATGCATATAATTAGCACGACTCAAACACATATAAGGGTAGTATTGTTAATTAAGATCCTAAGAAATGGTATCTAGGTGAATTCACAGGATAAACAAATAGGCAGACTTGTTTTATAACTCAAAAAACATGCTCTAATCAGTTTGCCTACTGATTTAAAAGTACATATTAATGTTAAGCAGCACACACAAGAGAGACAGATTTCTAATTTTTGGAAATTTAGTCACCTAGGGCTTGCCTAGGCGGGAGACAGGGTATACTAATAGAATATTTAAAGGAACTGTTGCAAATTGTTATCTAAACATGTTGTTCTAGGTTGTTCAGAACACAGAAGCATCACCGGATGTTTTTTAGAGAAAACTGAGTGAGGTTGTTATACCTTTTTGTACATCAGTAATTAGACTAAACGTAGTTGAGCGATTAGGACCCAATAACATGATATCTAATGCACAAGGTAGAGATGCAGAATGATGCATATGAAATATTCCTAAGCATGATTTCTAAATGCTCAGTAGTCACAGTATTAATCATGGTTTCAAGAGTGATAATTTATTTTAATGTTGTTTAGTCTGGGACAAGATTTCTAAGCGTACATGGTAGTGTGGAACATGATAGTAGAGAAGACCATTTATTAGCTGGATTTTTCTAAGTAAAAGTGAACATGCTGGAACAGTAGGTATGAGACCTAATAAACATGATTTCTAATGCATGAATTTGAACATATGGGCCTAAACATGATCTCTATTGCACAGATAGGAAATAAGGTCTAATTACATGGTTTCTAATGCATGAATTTGAACATATGGGCCTAAACATGATCTCTATTGCACAGATAGGAAATAAAGTCTAATAGCATGATTTCTATCCCTTTAATAGCTATCGCATGCGTAGTTATCCCTCCCTTTTCACTATCTATCAGGCCAGTGAATTATGAATTTCACAACCAAAGGAAAAATAAGAAGTTACTTCTAAAGGGAGCCTTGAATTAAGCCCAGATCTTCCAAACCTCAATGCTTTATGGTGTTGCATAGTCTTTCATAGTCCGGGTGTGTCAGAGTTCCCTAAGGACCTCAAGGGCTCCCGGTCAGTGCTCACACCCAGACATAGCCAAAAAGTTGAGCATGAGTAGTGTGGAAGTGCCAACCTTGTGTGTCAGAGTTCAGAGGGTACTCAAAGGGTTCCCAAAGCAGTGCTCACACAAAGGGGGATGAACTTAGACTTCTAAGAGTATATGTGAGAGTGCTTTTATTTAAAAGGATTTAAGTAAGGAAGAGTTTTCAGAAACGGTAAGTAAGAAGATAGTTTTTTTGAAGAAGGAAATGGAAGCTTAACATCACAAAGAACCAAGGATAGTCCAAGAAGCACAAAAAGGGGTAATGGGATCTGAGGGAAAAATACAGAGCATGTAAGGGCAGACATGCAGCAGGCAGATACACACGTATACATACAGTCATAAAATCCTAAGGGTCTAGAGGATCAGGGGGTACAGTAAAGTGCTAGGTTGGATTAACAACTAAGGCCATGGTTAAACTAATGTACCAGTCATAGGCATGTAAGAAGTAGGTGAAAAGTGTACAAAAACATGCTGGTCATAAACAAATAAAGCCTAATTTAAACATGCAGAGGGGAGTTCAGGATCCTAGATACATGCTGAAGAATAAGTAAGCAAATTAGAAGCATGCTGAATTACAACAGTAGTAGAAACATATTGGTTTGAGGACTGAAATCTAAATTAGAACATACCAATGAAGTGAAGAAAGCAGTAACACAAACAAGAAAGTAGGAGATGCACAATAGTTAGACTTGGCTCGCAGCCAGCTAACCTAGAATAGTAGTAGTTAGCACAGAAGAGAGAGCAGAAAGTCTTTTAAATTGTGAGAGAGAGTTTTTGAACATATTAGTTCGTGTGTGTGATGAATGAATATAGTGTATATATAGTTTGAAATCTTGATGAAAAATAAGGAAAAGAATTAGAATTAACAAGTGATTGTGGGACTAAATATCAATCAGTACCCAATTAGTGCAAGTATCCCTATAATCAAGGGAGTGATTCACACGGTGAGTATTAAATAAGGAATGGACCATATATAGCTTAGGGGAATATAAGAACAATGTAAGTACAACAGGAAATTAGGTATCCCTTAATTGAAGGAGTTAAACTCAAACGGCTAGTAGGTAAAATAACAATTAAGGAAAGTTCTGATGCTTGTAACATATAAGGAAACAATTTCACCCCAATTCAAGCATACAATTGAGACTAGGTTTAAAAGATATCACTTAAGGAAATAGTAATCAATTAGCAGTTAATCAATTATGTAACAAGGTGAGAAAACAAAGTTGTAAGTCAGTAAGAACATCTCACAAGAAATCAGTAGGGCTTTTCAAATTTCTAGGAATCAGGGGTGCGAACAAGGTAAAGTTGCAGAGAGTTAGGGATTCAAACAGGAACAAAATCAGTTAGGCAAAAAATAGGCAAGCAAAAGCATAGCAGGGTAAAGAATCACATAGAATGAGAGATTCGAGGCTAGCACATATTTAAACGAACAATGGGAATCAGAGAGTTGAAACCCTAGTGACTATAGTAGCAAAATCACACAGGTTTAGAGACAAAGCAGTAACATTGAACATGATATAAGCAAAGAGAACATAGTCAGGGACCCTAATAAGCAAAAACAGGGAAAAATCACAGAAATTTTAAACATTTGTTAGAAATAAGAGGTCATGTACTTAAACAAACATATCGGTTAAAGACAGACTCGGAATTAGGGAAAAAACTAGGGTTTTCAGCATTGTAAGTCAAAAATGAAAAGAGAACTCCGAGTAAATCATTGAATCATAGAAAGACTCATAGAATGATGTTAAAACAGAAGCAAAATCATTTTTGGAATAGGAGTGATGAAACCCTAATTTTGAGATGAAAGATCGCTTAGAATAGGAAGGTTTTCGAAGAAAACATGTAGAAAGCTTCATGATATACACAGATTTAAGACAGATCTAAAAGAAATCGTAAAAATACCAAAAGATAGGGTTTCAGAGAGCCCAGAGAGAGGGAGTTGGTATAGAAAACATTGGATCTAGACGGAAAGTAGAAAAATCTTACTGGAATCGAGCCATGAAGGCCTTAGATATGCCAAGGTATGAGGGAGTGGACCCTGGTCTCCTGAATACCTCAGAGACAACAACACCGGTGAGAAGGAGCCATGAGAGGCCTGAGGATGGTGAGGATTCCATGGTTTCCGGATAGGAGGCGGCCAGAGAAGATGAACAGACCTCATCGGAGGTGCAGACACCAGAGGTCTCTAGAGAGAACTAGAGAGATAGAGAGAGAGAGTAGAGAGATGAGAGACCGAGTGAAAATGAGGGGTCGGTGGTGCGTAGGTCTAGGTTTAATTATGGAAGGTGGGATCTGGGCCGTTAATAAAAAATAATCAACGGCCAAGATTATCCAAAGGGTTGGGTCGGGCAGGTGAGGTATTGGGCTGGTTTTAAAAGGGGGTATTGGGCTAGTAGATTTAGACTAAAATGGAAATTAAAAAGGCTGTTTATAAAATACCCTAAACAATTGATTAAATAATTTATAAAATAATTACTAATTATTAAAATGATTTTTCATGCATGGAAATGTTTTAAAAATAATCATTTAGTATTTAAAAATACAATGGACTAATTTTGATTGAAATGATGCAAAAATGTATGCATATGAGCTATAATTGCAAAGTTATTGTAATTATAGCCAATAGGTGCCAATTGGCTATTTATGAAATAATTTTGGACTTAATAAATGGGTAATATTTAATCAAGAGATGTTTGAAATCATTTGTGATGCTATTTTGTAATTATTTATTAGAAATAAAATACTAGGCAAATCAATTAGAAAATGTAGAAACTGTGGGAAATACCAATTGAAACTAATGCATGATATTGAAATCATATATGCATTTAAAAACTATTTTGGGAAAAAATTGGGTATCAACAGTTGTCATGACAAAAAATCCTAACTCAGGTCGTGATGGCGCCAAACACCGGGGTCAGGCAAGACAACACTTGTTTTACTAACGAGATTTCCTTATTTGATAAAATGTTCCAATACTTACCAAGTTTTAAGTTTAAAATCGTTAAGTGAAAATGGATAAATTAACCAACTTGAATCAATGTAACGATAAGGATCATGAATCAACATATACAGTTCCAAAAAAATATAATGTCTACTACGTATGCCAGGAACTAGTGTCGCAAGTCTACAGGCGGACTAGTAGAACATACAAAAGATAGAATAAATTGTTCTACTGTCTGAAAGAAGTAGACAGAAATAAATAAAAGACAACTCCAAAGTGCTGTTGAGAAGCGCCAAGGGAAATCAGCTCACCGAGAAGTCTACAGCAACTATACGTCAGGGACGAACTCCGGACGAATACCTGCCTCAGAACTTGTACAATTAAGTACAGAATTGTAGCATGAGTACATAAGCAAATATGTAACCCAGTGAGTATCCCGTCTAATCTCGAAGAAGTAGTGATGAGAGGTCCACGTGATACTTACTAGGGTCAAAATTAAATAATAAAATGAAATGAAGGCTAGGCAGGAGTAGCAGTCGTAGTAATTACAAAGACATGAAATATCAAGTATAAATTTGTAATTTACCTTTGCATGTCAAATTTCACTAGCATATATTCTAAATTTCCTTTTCACATGAATCAGTTTATACAAGTATCACAAACTCCCAGTCAAATATATAGCACATAGTATGTCAAAAGCACACGACTAAAGCATCGCGAAAATGAATGTGCACAGCGGAGGGTCGAACAGATCGAACCATAGATGTATCTATTACCCCGCTCGCGAATCGAACATGCGACGCGGTTGACATAATGATAGGGCTATCCTGCTCACGAATCCTACATGCGACGCGGGTGCCCGTATACATACACAAAATTATCAAGAATCCAGGGATTAAACAGAGATTAGAAGACAAGAATTTAAGCAATGTAATTTTTTGAATATAACTTCCTAAATATTTTCATACCAATTCAAGGATACTAAGCAACTCAAAATACATTTAGGATCACATATGAGGCACACAAAAACATGCTTGTGAGTCCTAAAACTACCCAACATAACATAATAGTAGCTACGCACGGAGTCTCATCACTTTGTGTGTGCGTAGCCCCCGCAAATAAGGACATACAATTATTTATAATCACCTATGGGGACAATTTCCTCTTACAAGGTTAGAAAGGAGACTCACCTCGTCCCGAGCCTACTTTCCGGGTCAAGAACGCGCCCGAAACTCCAAACTCATCTCCCAAGGACTCGAAACTAGTCAAATACGGTATACATGAGTTAATCTATGCTCAAACGTATGAAATTTACCTAACCAATCTGTTATTTCAACCTACTTTGAAGAATCCCAAAATACACCCCCGTGCCCACATGCTCGGATTCCGAAAATTTTCGAAGGAAACACTTACCCATAACCTAAGGATCGTTAATATATGGTTTTTGTATGATTTCATAACTAGTTAGTGGGTAATTCCCTAAATTTCATAAAGCCCTAGGTTTTTACCCTAACCCTTGATTAATACTAATTTAGGATGTTAGTTTACCTAGAAATTCAAGTATTAAACTAACATTATGATAGAAATTACTTACCTTTCAGTACATAGGTCGTTTGCCCCTTTTTTCAAGCTCTCAAGGTCTCTAGTGGGGAAAGAAATGGTGGAAAATGGTTCATTCCCGTGTTTTAAAAGAACCCCACTGCCTATAGGTCTTTCACACCTGCGGCTCAGGGACCGCACTTGCGATCTCGCATCTGCGAGGAAATTCTCGCATATGCGGAAATGGGCATGGGGGTCTGGGCTCTTACCTGCGGAGAGGAGCCCGCACCTGCGGCTCCGCTCCTGCAAAGGTTGGCAGCCTCACCTAGGGCCGCACTTGTGAGGCAAGGACCGCAGAAGCGGTCTCGCACCTGTGACTGAGACACCAAAGGTGCGGTCGCACCTGATCTGGTGCATTTGCAGCTATTTTTTGCTGGTTTTTAGCCTCGTTTTATGCCCGAGTGGCATCTAGGCCCACCCGAGCCCCCGTCCAATATAATAACAAGTCCCAAATGATAATACAGACTTTCTCGAGCCTTCGTAACACCCAAAACAATGCTAAAACACAAAATCACACCTCAAAACCCCTAGAATCAAACTTCAGAACTTTAAGTTCTTGAATTCGTTAACAATGCGCCAGACCTACCTATAGTACTCGGAATGACACCAAATTTTTCAAGCAAGTCATAAATGACATGAAGGAACTATTCCCGGTCCCGAAATTTCATTCGGACATCGATAACACAAAAATACGTCCCAACCACAATTTGAACTTAAGGAAACTCTTATTTCGCTATTGGGCGCCGAAATGCTTCGGGTCATCCAAAACCCGATCCGAACATACACCCAAGTCCGAAATCATCATATGAAGCTACGGGAACCGTCGAATCTCGATTCCGAGGTCGTTTACTCAAAACATTGACCGAAGTCAAACTTGGCCTTAAAGGCCAACCTTAAGGAACTAAGTGTTCCTATACCACTCTAAACTCTTCCAATTCCCAAACCACCCGTCCCCACAGGTCATAAATCATAAAAATACACTACGGGAAGTCTCATTTAGGGGAATGGGGTTCTATAACATAAAAAGACTGGTCGACTCGTTACAAATAGCTACAAGAAAGACCAAATTTTTACTGCTTTTTCACTCATACTTCTGTCCATTTGGTTTCTGATTTTTCAAGGAATAGTAATGTGATTTCAGATTTTGAGAGTGTGAAAAGACTTGTGTAAAATTCTGTGTGTGTAAGTCTAAAATTCTGTGTGTAGGGGTTTGAATTTTCAGAGATTAAGTTAGGTATTTATAGGGATTTTTTAGGGTAGCAAATTAGGATGAAAATGGTATAGGTACATCTGTCAAACCTTATCCTATTGGACAGTTGTATCCTTCTAGAACATTCCTATTGATTCCATCCCTTATCCCCCCTTTGAAGTTACTGTTTTACCCCTAAAATATCTGATATTTTGATATTTCTTAATTCTAGAAGTTTCTTGGGTTGCTACACCCAAGATTCTTCAATTTGAGATTCCTATACTACCCCTTAATATCCCTAGAATTATCCTTTTTAGTAACTAAGTTTAAGGTTATCAGTTTCAGCTAGTTCATTCTAATTGAGTGATTAGCTCAATAATTAACCCATTTTGTTCTTGAGTGAATCATTTTTGGGATCTAGGTTAGATTAAAAAGTAATTAGTTTAATAATTGGACCTGATTAGTTGTCTTAAATTAGGACTTAGTTATCTACTCTAAGGTACTTGCCTAATTATACAAAGTCTTTTTAAAAGTTTATCACCTAAATCAGCTTAACCTTGAATTGAGTTTGGTTATTAATTAATGGACTTATGTGACTAATTAACAAATTTGTTTTAACCTAAGGGTCTAGGATTAAACAAAGTTAATTCATGACCATCTACTGGTTCAGAATCAACTAATCTCCTAATTAATCGTCAATTACCCAAAATAGATTAACAGTCTTAGACATGAAATAATTAACATTCTAGTAAAAATCCTAAATAAATATACTCTTAACAACAAACAAAATTGGTCATTCAACAATAACAAAAGAAAGCCAAAAATCATGTCTCAGCTAAATCATAAGGGAACAATTCAAAATCATTACCTACACATGTAAAATGAGTCATGAAAAATTTAAAACAAAATCGGAGATAGACTAAGGAATCAACTAATTCAAGTGAAGTCCTAAACTCCTACTTAGTTAAGGATTAATTATACACTATGATTAGCAATTGATAAACCCTAGTTAGTAATTGAAAAGGACAACTAAACTTCAAAAATGGTTACCACAGAATCAGACGTGCACGACAACGAATTTAAAAGCTAAACTAATCAAGGGGAAAAACGGGAAACGGTGGAAGAAGACAATGACATATTAACAAAAAAAACATAAACGAAACAATGACACACATACAAGATTTTATTCTGAAAATATAAAGAAAAGACAGAAAAGGAAGGGGAAGGTACCAGTGAGACTAGTTTGGATGAATTCCGGTGACTCTAAACCCGCATGAATCGATAGCTCTCATCAAGAGCTATCGACTCATGCAGGTATGAGCCATTAGACTCTTTAAATCAGTGAGTTAGATGAAATATAGGGTTTTGAGTTTTAGATCTGAAATTGGAGGTTTTTGGGTGGTTTTTTGAAAAAACTAATGCTACGAGGTGGTTGAGAGATGAAGGAGACTGGCTGGTAAAAATTTGGGATTGATTGGTCAAGCTCCGGTGCCGGTGGTCAAAACACGAGGTTCGGACCAAAACCCGATTACCCATTAACCCACGAGCAGGAATATATAATTTGTTTTGAAATCCGACCCCAAAACGAGTTCAAATTACCAAATAATCAAAAAGTCCTAACTCTACCAAATCCCTAATTTCTACCCTAAATGTCATGTTTTTAGGCCTAAAATCTAATGTGTGTTGACAAAAATGGAAGAAAATGAGTTTAGGATTACATACCTATGAAGCTATAGTGAGGAAGTTCTTCAAAAATCGCCTAAGAGGTGTGGAGAAGAAGAATATGAAAAATGGTGGGAATCCCGTGTGAGTATTCTATTTTTGGGCTTAAAATAACTGGGCGGATTTTATACCTATGCGATCGCGACTTGGAGAATCCGATCGCACTGAATCACTGACCCTCACCCTACGCGATCGCGAATAAATAAATGTGGTCGCACAATACAACTACCAGCCCCCAGCCAACCTGCATCCCTATGCGGTCGCAGACCAAACTATTTGATTGCACAGTACAATTTGTGAAAAATGGTGGAAACCCCAGATTTTTCTAAGTTTTACACCCCCGACGCCTACCCGAAACTCACCCAAGCCCTCGGGGCTCCAATCCAAATATGCACACAACCTCAAAAAATCCTACGGATTTATTTGTGTAATGAAATCACCAAAATAACATCATAAACATCGAATTAAACCTCAAAATCAACGAAAATTCTCAAACCCCTTTTTAAACATCAAATTTTGCATTTAAGGTCCGAATCACGCCAAATGAAGTCCGTTTCTTACCAAACTTTACAGATATGACACAAATATTATATCAAACCTGTACTGGGCTCCGGAACCAAGATACGGGCCCGATACCACAGGTTTCACATAACATTTCACTTTCAGAAACTTTTATATTTTTCAAAAAACAATTTCTTTTAAAAATTCATTTCTCGGACTTAGGACCTCGGAATTCGATTCCGGGCATGCGCCCAAGTCCAATATTTTCCTACGGACCCTCCAGGACCGTCAAATTACGGGTCTGGGTCCGTTTACCAAAAATGTTGACCAAGTCAACTTTATTCAAATTTCAGCACAAAAACATCATTTTTATCAATTTTTAACACAAAGGCTTCCTGGCTACACGTCCGGAATGCACACGCAAATCGAGGTGATATAGAAGGAGGGGCCATCTGAATGCTCGACTGGCAACCGACACCACCTACCATACAATGCTCCATAAGGAGTCATTTGAATGTTCGACTGATAGCTGTTGTTGTAGGAAAACTCAGCTAAAGGCAAAAAACGGGTCCCATGAACCTCCAAAGTCAATGACACATGCTCGCACCATATCCTCCAAGATATGAATAGTACGCTCCAACTGTCCGTCTGTATGAGGATGAAATGTTGTGCTCATCTCAACCCGTGTGCCCAACTCACGCTCAACTACTCTCCAGAAATGGGAGGTAACTGAGTACCTCGGTAAGAAATAATGGACACGGGCACACAATGCAAGCGAACAATCTCCCTGATGTAGATCTTTGCCAACTTCTCTGAAGAATACAAAACTGATACAGGAATGAAGTGTGCTAACTTGGTCAGCCTATCAACAATGAACCATACCGCATCAAACATCCTCTGAGTCTGTGGGAGTCCAACTACGAAATCCATAGTGATACGCTCCAACTTCCACTCGGGAATCTCAATCTGCTGCATCAAACCACCGGGTCTCTGGTGCTCGTACTTAACCTCTTGAAAGTTCAAGCACCGAGCTACATATGCCACAATATCTATCTTCATCCTCCGCCACCAATAATGCTGCCGCAAATTCGGGTACATCTTTGCGGCGCCCGGATGAATGGAATACCGGGAACTATGGGCCTCCTGCAATATCAACTCACGAATCCCATCAACATCAGGCACACAAATGCGACCTTGCATCCTGAAGACTCCGTCATCCTCAAGAAAAACAAATCTTTATATGTATGTTTCTAATTTTAACAAGAACTCCTACTTCATATCCTCCAAGATCTGAATAATACGCTCAGACTGTCCGTCCGTCTGAGGATGAAATGCTATGCTCAAATCAACCCGTGTGCCCAACTCACGCTGAAATACTCTCCAGAAATGGGAGGTAAACTAAGTACCTCGGTCAGAAATAATGG
The DNA here is from genome assembly GCA_005239525.1 of Nicotiana knightiana. NCBI lineage: Eukaryota > Viridiplantae > Streptophyta > Magnoliopsida > Solanales > Solanaceae > Nicotiana > Nicotiana knightiana. The sequence goes on along the minus strand of ML430575.1, from coordinate 24,659 downwards.
ACACTGGCACACCATGCAAGCGAACAATCTCCCTGATGTAGATCTTTGCCAAATTCTCCGAGGAATACGAAATTGATACAAGAATGAAGTGTGCTGACTTGGTCAGCCTATCCACAATGACCCACACCGCATCAAACAACCTCTGAATCTGTGGGAGTCCAACTACGAAATCCATGGTGATACGCCCCACTTCCACTCGGGAATCTCAATCTACTGCATCAAACCACCGGGTCTCTGGTGCTTGTACTTAACCTGTTGAAAGTTCAAGAACTGAGCTACATATGCCACAATATCTATATTGATCCTCTGCCACCAATAATGCTGCCGCAAATTCTGGTACATCTTTGCGGCGCCTGGATGAATGGAATACCGGGAACTATGGGCCACCTGCAATATCAACTCACGAATCCCATCAACATCAGGCACACAAATGCAACCTTGCATCCTCAAGACTCCGTCATCATTAATTGTGACTTGCTTGACACCTGCGTGTCAGACTGTATCTCTAAGAACACATAAATGACGATCATCGTACTACCGGTCCCGAATACGATCAAATATTGAAGAACGGGCCAAAATATGGGCCAAAACACTGCCAGTCTCAGAAATCTCCAATCTCATGAACCGATTGGCCAAAGCTTGAACATCTAAAGCACGTGGTCGCTCTCCGACCGGAATATAAGAAAGACTACCCATACTGGATGACTTCCGGCTCAAGGCATCGGCCACCACATTGGCCTTTACTGGATGATATAGAATGGTAATGTCATACTCTTTCAACAGCTCCAACCTTCTTCTCTGCCTCATATTCCACTCTTTCTACTTGAAAAGATACTACAAACTCTTATGATCCGTGAACACCTCACATGACACACCATACAGATAATGCCTCAAAATCTTCAGCGCATGAACAATGGCTGCTCACTCTAAATCATGAATTTGATAGTTCTTCTAATGAACCTTCAACTGACGTGAAGCATAAGCTATAACCTTTCTATCCTGCATCGACACTTCACCAAGTCCAACCCGTGAAGCATCACAATACACGGTATATGGCCCTGAACCTGTGGGAAAAACTAACATCGGTGACGTAGTCAAGGCTATCTTGAGCTTATGAAAGCTCGCCTCACACTCATTTGACCACCTGAACTAGGCACCCTTGTATGTCAACCTAGTCATCGGGGTTGCGATAGATGAAAATCCCTCTACAAACCGGCGATAATAACCTGCTAAGCCCAAGAAACTTTGAATCTCTGTAGCTGAAGTGGGTCTAGGCTAATCTCTAACTGCTGAAATCTTCTTGGGATCCACCTGAATACCCTCTGTCGACACAACATGGCCCAGAAATGCAACCGATCTCAACCAGAACTCACATCTCAAAATTTTGGCATACAACTGATTGTCCTTCAAAGTCTGGAAGACGACTCGAAGGTACTGCTCATGGTCCTCTTTACTGCGGGAGTAAATCAACAATGAAGACAATCACGAATGAGTCCAAATAGGGCCTGAACACTCGCTTCATCAAATCCATAAAAGCAGCTGGGGCATTTGTCAACCCAAATAACATCACCAAGAACTCATAGTGCCCATACCGAGTGCGAAAGGCTGTCTTAGGGACATCGGGTGCCCTAATCCTTAGCTAATGGTAGCCAGATCTCAAGTAAATCTTGGAAAACATTGTACCACCCTGAAGCTAGTCGAATAAATCATCAATCCTCGGCAAAGGATACTTATTCTTAATAGTAACCTTGTTCAACTACCGGTAGTCAATATACATCCTCATCGAGCCATCTTTCTTCTTAACAAACAACACTGGGGCACCCCAAGGAGAAACACTAGGCCTAATGAAACCTTTATCAAGCAAGTCTTGTATCTGATCCTTCAACTTCTTCAGCTCTGGCGGGGCCATACGATATGGCAGAATAGAAATGGGTTGAGTGCCCGGAGCCAACTCAATGCAAAAATAAATATCCATGTCGGGTGGCATACTGAGCAGGTCAATAGGCAATACCTCTGGAAACTCACGAACAATGGGTACAAACTCCATAGGAGGAACCTCGGCACTAGGATCACGAATATATGCCAAATAGGCCAAACAACCCTTCTCGACCATGCGCCGAGCCTTCATATATGAGATAACTCTACCAGAAGAATTACTAGGAGTCCCTCTCCACTCCAATCGAGGTACTCCCAGTAAGGCCAAGGTCACAGTCTTGGCGTGACAGACCAGAATAGCATGATAGGGATATAACCAATCCATCCCCAAAATGACATCGAAATCAACGATATCAAGAAGTATAAGATCTACACGGGTCTCAAGACCACCAATAACCACTAAGCATGAACGGTAGACTCGATCAAACACAGTAGAATCACCCACCGGTGTAGATACATATACAGGAGTACTCAGGGAATCACGGGTCATAATCAGACAAGGAGCAAAATATGAGGACACTTAGGAAAATGTAGACCCCAGATCAAACAAAACTGAAACATCTTTGCTGCAAACTGAACCATACCTCTAATGACTGCATCAGAGGCCTCCGCCTCAGGTCTGGCGGGAATAGCATAACATCGGGTCTAAGCCCCACCAATATGAACATCCCTGGGTCGACATACTACGGGCTGACCTCTACCCCTCATAGTCTATCCTCCACCTCTAACTGTCTGGCCTCCACCCATGGTACCTCGACCTCCACCCCTAGCTGGTTGAGGGGGTAGGGGTGCACCTGATGCGGGAATCATAGCACGGGAACCCTGATACTGAGAACTACCAGAACCTCAAGGGCAAAACTTGAAAATTTGCCCCACATGACTGCAAGTATAGCAAGACCTCTGATGCTACGACTGCTGACCCTGAAAATGTCTATATCGACCAGAATAACCACCCTGGAAGCTCTGAAGTGGCGGTGCACTAATAGGAGTTGATGGTGCGCTGCGGATACCTGAAGTGCCGGCTGGAATGGTCTAGAAGGATGAACTATGCCAAAGGAATCTTTGCCTCCACTGAATCGACCGAAATTACGAGGTCTCTTATAAAACCCCTGACCACTACCCTGTGATAAGACCATCTCAATCCGCCCGGCCACATTTGCCGCCTCTTGAAATGAAATATCAGTACCGATCTCTATGGCCATCTGAAGTCTAATAGGCTGAGCTAGCCCCTCAATAAACCTCCTCACCATCTCTCGATCGGTGGGGAGTATCATGATAGCATGTCGTGCCAAAGTGATGAACTTGGTCTCATACTGCATAACAGTCATAGAGCCCTGCTGGAGACGCTAAAACTGCCTCCAAAGATCCTCTCTCTGGGTAACTGGTAGAAACTTCTCCAAGAACAACTCGGAGAACTGAGCCCAAGACAACGGCGAAGATCTAACTGGCCTAGTGAAGCAAAAATCCCTCCACCAACTCTTGGCAGTACCAGAAAGATGAAATGTAGAAAAATCGATCTTATTGGTCTCTACGATCCACATGTTCCGAAGAACCTCATAGCAACTGTCTAAGAAATCTTGGGGGTCCTCTGATAGTGCACCAGTAAAAGTAGTAGGAAATAACTTGGTGAACCGATCCAATCTCCACAAAGCATCGGTCGACATAGCTGCTCCCTCAACTGCCTGTGCCACAATACCCGACTGAGCTACTCTAGCTGTCTGAGGTGCTGGAGTTTGGAACAAAGAAGCTAACTGCTCTGGTGTGCGGGTAGCAGGAGTCTGGGCCCCTCCCCCAGCCTCAGAGATGGATGGTGATATAGGAAGAAGACCGGCCCGAGCCACGCTCTCCATAAGGCACACTAAGCGGACCAGAGTGTCCTGAAGTACCGGGGTGGCAATGAACCCCTCTGGGACCTAGCTGGTCCGACCTGAACCGTCTGAGCAGGAAACTCACCGGCAAAATCTACCTGTGGGTCCTCTACTGGGGCTGCTGCTCTAGGATGAGCCCTTCCTCTGCCTGGGCCTCTAGCACGGCCTCGACCTCGTCCTCGGCCCCTCGTAGGAGCTGCAACTGGAGGATCAAGTTACTGATCGGCAGATGAGGAAGCATGCGTTCTCTCCATCTACGAGAGAATATAATAGAAACTAAGTTAGCATTTAGAAGTCAAATCGCACGATAGAGAAGAATAAATGTGAATTTATTCCTAACTTTGCAGCCTCTGGGGGATAACTACAGAAGTCTTCGTACCGATCCCTCAGACTCTACCAAGTTTGTCCGTGAATTGTGAGACCTAGGCAACATGGCTCTGATACCAATTTGCACAACCCAAAATCCCACTGTCGGGCCGTGATGGCGTCTAACGTTGAACCCGCTAGACAAACCAACATTGCCGGTTATTCTAACTTGTTCCTTTATTATTTAGCATTTAAAAGTGATTTACAAGAACAAATAGAAATGAAAGTGCGGAAGAAATGAAATCTATCAACTTAATTACATAATTATCAAAAAATCCATAATAACAACTCCCAGAATTCGGTATCAAAATTTCACGGACTGACTATGATTGCTACAAATAAAGGTCTGAATAAACAAGGTACTACTGTCTCGGAAATACATAAAGACAGAAAAAGAAATGAGATAGGAGGTGACGCCAACGCCTGCAGACGCCAGCAGGACTACCTCAGTGTCTCCTTGTGGACCAAAGGAAAGCCTTCTCGATCAGTGTCCATTGGGTCCGGTGTTGGGATCTGCACAACAAAAATTATGCAGGTGTAGTATCAGTACAACTGACCCCATGTACTGAGTAAGTGCCGAGCCTAACCTTGGCGAAGTAGTGACGAGGCTAGGACACGACAAATAATATCACCTGTGCAGTTTGATAATACATAACAGAAATAACGGCAGGAAATAAACAGTTAAGTATAACAAACGGGGAATACATGCTGTGACAAAGGGGTAGCAATTACTGAAATGACGGAACAGAGCAACAATTGAAATATTGAAATAACAACAAGAATTAAAAACTCTGAACAAGCAAGTAAACTGAAACGACACAGCATGTCCCCTCGTGCTAAAATATCATAAAACACGGCACGGAATGTCCCCTCGTGCATAAATATCAATAACACGGCACAAAATGTCCGCTTGTACATAAATATCAATAACACGGCACAAAATGTCTCCATGTGCATAAATAAACATAAACATGGCACAGAATGTCCCCTCGTGCATAAACAACATAAACATGTCACGGAATGTCCCCTCGTGCGTAAAAAACATAAACATGGCACGAAATGTCCCTCGTGCATAAACAACATAAACATGGCACAGAATGTCCCCTCGTGCAGAAAATATATAAAAGCAACAATTGGCAGGAAAATCAACAATAAAAAACCTTAAATGCACGGAAATAATCAACAAGAAAAATACCGTCCCGGCAAGGGACACAGCTATAACCAATCATACACGTGTATAATTTAACAAAATATTCCTCAACCGATCAACTACTTAACAGTACTCATAACTAAGAATTTACATCAAGTGAATAACCACCAAGTTGAAATTTAATCCATAACACGGTGAATATCAATGAAAACCATATAATTCATAATATTCGACTCACGGTCATGCTTGACAACAACATATAGGTACTCGTCACCTCGCCTATACATTCAACATGGAATAAACACGTAGCAATTAAGACTCAAGACCTATTCCCTCAAGCTAAAGTTAGGCCAAACACTTACCTCGACTCCAAAGATCAAAATCAAGCCTCAAGCACCGCTTCTTCTTTCGAACCCGACTCAAAATCAATTGTACCTAGACATAATCGACTCAATAACATTAATAAATGCTAAACAATTAGATTCGAATGCTTAATTATAGATTTATCAACATTCTTCTCAAAAATCCAAAAATCAATGCCGGGCCCGCTTGGTCAAAACACGAGGTTCGAACCAAAACCTGATCACCCATTCACCCACGAGCCCGAATGTATAATTTGTTTTGAAATCCGACCCCAAAACGAGATCAAATTCCCAAATAATCAAATAGCCCTAACTCTACCCAAATCCCTAATTTTTTAACATACATCTCATGTTTTTAGGCCTAAAATCTAATGTGTGTTGACAAAAATGGAAGAAAACGAGTTTAGGATTACATACCTATGAAGCTATGGTGAGGAAGTTCTTCAAAAATCGCCTAAGAGGTGTGGAGAAGAAGAAGTTTATGAAAAATGGTGGAAATCCCGTGTGAGTATTCTGTTTTTGGGCTTAAAATAACTGGGTTAATTTTATACCTATGCGATCGCGACTTGGAGAATGCGATCGCACTGAATCACTAATCCTCACCCTAATCGCGAATAAAGAAATGTGGTCGCATAGTACAACTATCCAGCCCCCAGCCAACCTACATCCCTATGCGGTTGCAGACCAAACTATGCAATCGCACAGTACAACTACCAAGTTTATGAAAAATGGTGGAAACCCCAGATTTTTCTAAGTTTTACACCTCGACGCCTCCCCGAAACACACCCGAGCCCTTGGGGCTCCATGCCAAATATGCACACAACCTCAAAAACATCCTATGGACTTATTCGTGTAATCAAATCACCAAAATAACATCATAAACATCGAATTAAACCTTAAAATCAATGAAATTTCTCAAAACTTCTTTAAACATCAAATTTTGCATTTAAGGTCCGAATCACGTCAAATGAAGTCCGTTTCTTACCAAACTTTACAGATATGACACACATATTATATCAAACCTGTAACGGGCTCCAGAACCAAGATACGAGCCCGATACCATAGGTTTCACATAACATTTCACTTTCAAAAACCTTTATATTTTTCAGAAAACAATTTCTTTTAAAAATTCATTTCTCGGACTTGGGGCCTCGGAAATAGATTCCGGGCATTCGCCCAAGTCCCGTATTTTCCTATGGACCCTCAGGGACTGTCAAATCATGGGTCCGTGTCCGTTTACCAAAAATGTTGACAAAAGTCAACTTTATTCAAATTTCAACACAAAAATATCATTTTTATCAGTTTTTTACACAAAGGCTTCTCGGCTACGCGCCCGGAATGCGCACACAAATCGAGGTGAGATAGAATGAGGCTTTCATGGCCTCGGAACACAGATTTAGCTAGAAATACACTGGACCTTTTGGGTCATCACAACCGGGTAATGGGATTATTGGACTGGACATTTAGGTAGGTTATAGGGAACTAATTTGAGCCTGGGTAAGCTTAGACCAGGTCTTGTATCATTGTTATTATAATTAATTAATTAATTTAAATTAAGTTTAAACTTAAAAAAATGTAAGAATTAATTCTAACTTAATTTTTGTCCAATTTATACACTGATTAATCGATTAATTAAGAGTAAAATATTTAATTTGATACTCCTAATCATTTAGAGAATAAATTCCACAAAAATGATTAAATTAAGCGATTAATTGCTAAATCTATATTATGTCAAATAATCATCACTTTTGTTATTTATTTCAATTAATTGTTAATAATAAATTTGTAATTCTTTGATAATAATGATGCACCTAATTATGCAACTTTCATAATTTTAAAAACAAATTATGATTATGCAATGCAAAAAAAAATCACAAATAACACTAAAATTCAACAAAATTTATAAAATTAATTTATTTTATTGAATTTTGTAGGAGTATATGGTGGGTGAAAAATCATGCGCTCACAACCACGTGACATAGTCATGGACGGTAGGCTCCCCAACTTAGCTTTAAGCCATAATCACATAAACCCAGAACCCACAATGACTCCTCCTCCTCAGTTACCATGATCTCGTACCGTTGCTCAGTCAAATTTCTTATAGGTTCAAGTTGCAATGATCATAACACATCCCGAATTATCAGCCAGAAGCGTACACTCAACCTCTTAACAGTCCTGCCATCTTCTTCAAGCAATCGAAGATCATATCGTAGTACATGCATCACATTGGATAGAAGGCATAACTCTTTATAAGAACTTCATTAGGAGTCATGCAACCCCTAACGCAGAAGAAATCCTTACAGGAAAGTACAAATTCCATACCTAATCAAGTAGCTCGTGAAGCATCTAAATTAGTAAGTCTGATACTCTACATGAGTTTAGTCTCACGCTAAATGGAAATTTAAGTATTTAAATAGGCAAGAATCACTAAAATATTACAATTAAATCATGGCGTGAGTCTAAGTCTACCCGGACATAATTAGGAATTCTATTTTATGCACGTACACTCCTCACCTCATACGTGTGTAGCTTCAACAACATGTAGCACATAATAAATATAACACCTACAGGGTAAATTCTCCCTAAAACGGTTAGACGAGAGATTTACCTCGCTCCATAATCTGATAACCGGCTCCAACGCATCTCTAACTCCTCAACCAATACGAAGCGATCACAAAATAATAAAACAACCTACAAACCAATCAAAATATGCTCCAATATTCATAATTTAATAATTTGTAATTATTCCCAACCCCGTTCGAAAAGTCAACAAGGTCAACGCTCACGCCCACGTGCCTGAATTCCAAGTATTATAAAAATAAGTATTACCCTTAACATATATAGTTTATATCAAGAAAATCATCAAATTTCATCCATGAATTGACCCTTAAATCAAGGATTTACCATTTCTCAACATTGGGGCTCAAAACCCTAATTTGTACAATCCAAAGACGGAGAAAAATAATAATAAAAAACAATAATCATGGAAAACATCAAAATAATGGTCAGATGTTAACCCCCTATTTGAGACGAGAACAACGCCGTGTAAATCACCTCAAACGGAGCTCTAGAACTCAAGATATGCTCAAAATACTAAAATTCTCGGTTTAACATATTGTCCAGATGATTTTTGTTCATCGCCTTCACGGGAGACCTTTGCGTCCGCGAAGAGAAATTTTTCGCGTTGACCGGTCAACCCAGAAAACCTTCTTCGCGTTCGCAGAACCTCCCTCGCGTTTCTGAAGAACAAAAGTTCGCACCAGAAACCAACAATCTTTCCCGACACGGAAATATGCATTACTCTCTCATACAACCTCGAAATTCGACGATTTTTGTTGCTATGGTTCCGTAATTACAATATGGATCTAATGGTTCAACCTAATCAAAAATAAAGTGTCTCTTTCTCAATATAGTACCCTTTATTCCCCAAGAAACAACGCTGCAAGATCAAATAAGATTATGACACAACACACACACATCTGAAACACACATGAGGCCTCCGGTACCCCGCCCAATCACACAAACCGGTACCAAAACATAATACAAACCTTCTCATGGTCTCAAATAATACCAAGCAACATCAAAACCATTAATTGCACATAGACTTACTTCTAATGAACTAATGAACCTTTAAATTTCTAAAACTCATGCCGAACCATACCAAATCAACCCATGACCTCAAATTTTACATGCGAGTCCCAAATGACACAACAGACCTATACTAATTCCCGAAACTATAATCCCTATCTGATATCAACAAAGTCAACTCTCAGTCAAACCTATCAATCTTTTAAACCTTCATTCTTCCAACTTTTTCCAAAAAGCATCAAATCAACCTACAGACTTCCAAATCCAAATCCGTACATACGCTTAAGTCCAAAATAATCATCCGGACCTAATAGAACCGTAAACTCTTATCCGAGATCGTTTACCCAAAAGTCAAACAATGGTCAACTCTTCCGACTTAAAGCTTCCGAATTGAGAATTATTCTTCCAAACCAATTCAGATCTTATTAAAAATCTAATCTAACTACAAGTTCAAGTCATAATACATGAAGTGAAGCTACTTACGGTCTTGAACTTCTAAACGACATGCTAGAGCTCAAAACGGCCGGTCGGGTCATTACATCCTCTACCTTAAGAGACAGATATGTTATGCTCTACATACGGGTTCTGCTGGAACCACCAATCATCAAGTTTGTCACAATTGGATCACATACTCAATCAATTATTTATGAAGACGAAGCCATTATGTGCATAGGCTATGGGAGAATTGGTCATACAAACAAAAGATGCCACTACTAGACAATTCCACTCTTTAATCAATCGACTGAACCCCCTATTGAACCAGCCGAAAAATGGATGAAGATGAGTGGAATACGATGAGATTCCACAAGAATAGGAAAGGACAACAATGGTCCACCAACCCCATATGCTGAGAACCAAACACAATAGCTAAAGGGATCCAGGTAAAATTATTTGATGTTGCTAGAGGAAAATTCCTAAACACTCAAACATTTCAATATTAGGGGAAACCCACGCATTCTATGGAAAAGGGGCTGAGTAATCAACCAGGTAAGTTAACGACTGACATTTTGCATTCCCCCTCTAATTTTCTGTGTAGCCCACTTACACAGTCTCAAAATAAAAAGATTCTAAACCCAACCCACAGTTTCAACTACCCAAACAAGGAAAGAGACCCCTACTAGCCAAACTTCATCTTTTGAAATTTAGCCCACAAGGGGCAACTGGCCAAAAGATGGGACCTAAAATACCACACATGCTAACATATGCACACCACACCTTCACTCCCACTCCCACCCGAACTCCTTCCCCTCATCTTGTTGTCTCTACCAAATCCATCTCTGTGTCTAGCCTTATATCTTTATTAAATTGGAAAATTGCAACAGGTAATCATTGCATTGCATTAGACTATGTGACACCTTCCATCTCGTCAAGCAATCCCCGCATCAGATAGAAATCCCCCAAAACTAAAATTAAGGAAAATTTCCTTGTTATTACCACTTTAGGTAATAGCTTTTCCACAGTAACAACCCTCAATTTTGATATAAACAATAACCCAAAAACAAACAACAAACCAAGAAAAAATGGAGGAGGAACCCATTCCCCAGTTGACATTGATCTCAGCACGTCTCTCACCAAACCACTCGCTGGGATCGTATCTATAACTGGATATGCAGGGACAAAGCCAAATCTTCAATATGAAGATAGGCTCAGTCCCAATATCGATTCACATACACGACCCACTCTTCCTAGACCAGTCCATAACGGTGGGTCTAAACCACGGCTTAGAAAGCTTTGGCCACCAACTATGGCTAACCACACTCCCCCATGCCCAGTACCCGAACGAGTCAAGGAATTTGTCAACGTAGGAGTTCAACTTGCTAATGAGCCAGGTGTTCCAGACAATGCCATTCTTCCCTAAGATCAATGTGGAGAAACCATCGGAAACCCCATCCTTCCTTATATGGCCCCCACATCAATCCCAGCAATGGGTTCGGTGATATCCCCATCAATAGCTCCAGTTCCAATGACCCCATCGGAGGGCATATTATCAGTGTTTCATCAGACACTAGACTTCCTCACAGAGTCAAACCTGGAACTAGATGAAATTTTAGGGAACCTAAGGGTGCCAAAAACAATAGTAATACTGTTGGAAAATAGCCAAGTGATAGGGTTCAAAGTGGGTCTTAGCGAAATGCTTATTGCACTGTCCAAGAAAATTGTCAAGATGCAGCGTCAAACTCTAGATACCCTCATTGCCAAGATTAGAACACTCCATAGCACTGCTACGACCATCACTATGGAAGGAGAGCAAGAGATCACTTGCCAAAAGGGAGGAGAATGGTGTCAAGAGGAAGACACCACACAAACAGAAGCTTTTCATGAACTTCATCATATGGAATTACAGGGGTGCCAATAGTTCCAAGTTTAGGAGACACTACTCCTCCATGGTCAAACTCCACAATCCCGCAGTTCTACTCCTTCTTGGGACTCGTATGGCTTACCACAAACACCTTACTAATAAGCTACAACTTAGGTCTCAATTACAATCCCCTGCCAATGTCCAATATGGTGATATAGTTGTCATATGGAAGGATGACCTTATCAAGCTTGAAGAGATCTCCAAAACCCCTCAAGGTGTCCATGTCATGGTCAAGGTACATTCTCTTCCCAACTATTTCCTTTATAGTGCAGTATATGCTAGTAATACCCTTAGTGATAGGATTAAACTCTGGGATCACTTGGTAGATATAGCATCTATTTTTAAGGGCGGCAGGCTAGTAGCAAGTGACTTGAATGAAGTCCAGCCAGGGATAAATTTTTTGGTAATAGCATTAGTGCTATTAGAGAAAACCGCTTTTGGAATTGTATCAATAAGTGTAATTTGGTTCACCTAGGATTCAAAGGCAGTAAATACACTTGGAGTAATAAAAGATTCTCTAACAAATACAGTCTCGTCTTGGAAAGCCTAGATAGGTGCTTAGCTACTAGTGACTTGCCTGATATGTACCCAAATGCCAGTGTAACCATCTCCCAAGGACCCACTCAGACCAATTCCCTTTGCTTCTCTCTCTATAAAATTCCCACATCGGCCACAACAGGAACTTTAGGTTTGAGACAATGTGGTGTGGCCACCCTGACCTACCCCATATCATATATACAACAAAGCTTCTCCGACAATGACACTCAGTCCCAAGCTCGTTAGGAACATATTTCATAGGAACAAGCATCTCATGGCCAGAGTGGCTGGCATCCAGAAATCCCCTCAATTCACATTCAGCATATTTCTCCAGAACTTAGACACACACCTACAAAAGGAATACTCCAACATCCTCAGATGTGATGAGGACTTTTGGAAAATATAAGTCAGAATTAACTGGCTTTGTGATGGAGATGCTAATACCAAGTTCTTCCACACCTCCACCATAAACAGAAGAAGGGGGAATAAAATCTGTTCACTAAAAGTGAGGTGGGAAAATAGACCCATAACCAAAAGGGCATTAAGGACATCTTCCAAGCTTACTTCAAAGGTATTTCCACCACAAACTACACCTATACTACCCTTCTTGGCACCCAAACAATACCTGGCTTCAACACCCTCTCTGATGAAGAATCCCTTAGTTTCATAGAGCATCTGGGACCAAGTGAGATCACAAATACTTCCTATTCTTTCAAGGCAGCTAAAGCATCTGGACCTGATGGGCTACACCCTATCTTCTATCAGAAATATTGGAACCTTTTTTCTCACTATATCATCACCTTCTGCCACAAAGTCTTCTCCACAAATAAAATGCCCCTTGAGGTGAACTCAACTTATATTTGTCTCATACCTAAATGTGGTAATGCAACCATGCTTAGGAATTCAAGCCTATAGGGCTCTATAACACAATGTACACATTGGTCATCAAAATCATTGTCAATAGGCTCAAACCTTACCTAAGAACTATCATTAACCCCAACCAGAAAAGCTTCCTCTCAAACAAGAGAGCTTCAGATAATGCCATTATTGTCCAAGAATACATCTCCCACTTTAATAGTATGAAAGTGAAAGGCAATAATATGATTCTCAAAATTGACCTTGAAAAAGCCTTTGACACGTTCGAATGGTCTTTCATTAAGAACACTCTTTTCTTTTATAACCTATCAGAAAGACTTATCAATCTCATTATGTCATTCATCACTTCAGCCTCTATCTCCATTATGCTAAATGGTAACAAGAATGAACCATTCTTACCTTCTAGGGGTATTAGGCAGTGAGACCCTATGTCCCTGTACATCTTCATAATGTGTATGGATAGGCTCTCTGAGAAGATTGATCATGAAGTGGACCTTTTAAATTGGACCCCAATATCCACTAATAGAAATGGCCCTAGGGTCTCCCACCTATTCTTTGCTGATGATCTCACACTATTTGCCGACGCAAACACAAAAAACGGTGACTCCATCATCAGAACTTTAAACTCTTCCAACTTGGTCTCTAGTCAGAAAGTCAACATAACTAAGTCCAAGGTAATTTATTCCAAGAACACATCCATGGAGAACATTGACTTGTATACCAGCATCCTTGGCATCAAATCCTCTACCAACTTTGGCAAATACCTTAGATTCCCCATTTTCCATAAGTGACCCATCAATGATGACTTCTAGTTCATCATAGATAACATGCACTCTAAACGGATAAGCTGGAAAACCAGATTCCTGAACATGGCAGGGCGTACAACACTAGCAAAAGCCAAAATTGCTAGCATCCCCAGCCATGTGATGCTGTCACGACCCCAAATCCTAACCAACCGTGATGGAGCCTATCGTGGAACTAGTCTAGCCATTATCACATACTATACATATCTCTTATTAAAATTTCTCAAAATCATTAATAATATTCCATAGAAAGTATAAAATTTCTCTAAGTCTTGAACAAAGCATAAATAATCTGACAGTCTAAAATATTTCCCAGAACTAGAGTCAACTGATCACGAGCATCTATGAGTAAGACTAATACTGCTAATGTCATAATACACTATCTCAGAACAAAATACTAAATACTAATAAAGGAAGGGAAATTGAGAAGCTGTGGAAGCTGGACAGCTACCTCGAAATCCCGAATACTGACGATGAACGAACTTAGACGGCTACTGCTCAGAACCAATACCTGGATCTGCACATAGAGGTGCAAAGAGTAATGATGAGTACGCCAACTTAGTAGTGATGAAAATAAATCAAGTCTGAAGATAAGAAACACACAACACACAACACCAATATACAAATAGTAAAATCCTAAGTCTTAATAAAGTATACATTTAATACATAAGTTTGAAAACCAATTTCCGTAAAACTCCCTTGAACAAGTATATTTCTCCAATTTTTCTCAGTGAAATTCCCAGAATATCAGTGTGAAAGAATGAAAATGAATCATAATCGAAACTCAGAAAAATATCATTATAAAACCGCCCCTCAGGCCAAATCATCGCTCATAATCAATTACTCAACACCTCACTATCACTCAGTAATTGTCACTCAGCACCTCACAGTCACTCATGCCTCCCAATCACTCGTCACTCAGCACACGACACTCCCACTCAGTAGGTACCTGCGCTCACTGGGGGGTGTACAGACTCCGGAGGGGCTCCTACAGCCCAAGCGCTATAAAAAGCCAAGTCATGGCAATCATCTCTCAGGATCTCGACCTCTCTCATATCATAAATATCTTCACAATATTGGCCATCGGTCTCACTTAGTCAGACACTCTCAACATGCCACTTGGGCCATAATAAACGGGTTCTCGACCCAAAATAGTATTTCATTTCAAGAAATAATATCAATAAACTCTGAGTGTCAAAACAAGTTATCAGGAAAGACTGAATAAGAAATTCTTAATTTATAAGGGAGGAATATCAGGAAAATAGCCCCCAAGGGGTTAAGAGAGATCGGCACTAGTCCCCAAACATGGCTTACCGCCCAATTAAATCAAAACATAGTAATACTATAAAACATATGCTTTAGAAGCAGTTTCGCAACTCAATAGTTGCCTCAAAAGGAACAAATTTCTGAATTTCCAATTCGTGCATGCCCCACACTCGTCATCCAGTGTCTGCGTCACTCCAAAACTGTGAAAGGATGCAATGTCCAGGGTTTCATATCCTCAGGACAAGATTTAAAGACCCTAGAATTGATAAAATTTGATTTTCGCCACGAATTGAGCATGAATATTGGAGTAAATTGTGTGATTGAACTAGTAAAGCCTCGGGTAGAAATTATCTTCAAGAAATTTCGGAATCCGGGCACGTGGGCCCGAGGGCATTTTGGTCAACTCATTGAGCGGAGTTGGGAAATTATATAATCTGAATTTTTAGCAAATATTAGAGTATATTTTCATTGGTTTGTCGTTGTTTGGTTAGTTTGGGGGTGTTGTGCATCCATTGGAGTCGTCGGAAGGGCTTGGAAGCCGGTTATGGAACTTCGGAGCGAGGTGAGTCTCCTTTCCAACCTCGTAAGGGGGAATTGTCCCCATAGGTTCTTTATTGTTGTGTATTCATGTTATGGGGGCCACGTATGTACCAAGTGATGAGAGTCCGTATGTGACGCCTATATTGCTATGTCAGGTAGCTTTAGGATTCACAAGCATGCCTCTATGTGCCCTATTTGTACCTTTGTATGTGTTATGAGTTATACATTACTGTTGAGGTGATATGAAAAAGTAAAACATTATGATTTAAATCCCAGTTGACTATCCGTGGTATTGGCACAGTCCTGTTGAGTTGGTACACATATGTACTTATATATACGCACTTGTTATCTAGTCAGCACACGAGTCGCAGGCATGGTGCGCGGCCGTGGGTTAGCTTATTATTATCGAGTCAACACACGAGTCACACGTATGATGCGTGATCGTGGATCAGCTTATCATTATCGAGTCAGCACACGAGTCACAGATACGATGTGCGATCGTGGGTTAGGTTATTATTATCGAGTCAGCACGCGAGTCACAGGTATGGTTCACGATCATGGGTTAGCTTATGACCTCAGTCCTTATGACCACCCTTACGATTCCGGGCGGTTGTCTTGTCCTGGTATGTGTATTATCACTTGAGTTCTAAGTCACTTATAACTGGATTGTTATGTATTGGTTAAGAGGAGATTTTGGTATTTTGCTGTTCATTTTTCAGTTATTATCTGGATTACGTTATTTGCTATGTACTTGTTGTTTACTGTCTCACATGCCTATTACTTTAGCCATATCTCGTCATATATTATATTGTTGGACCTTAGTGAGTATCTACTCGACCTCTCGTCACTACTCCTTTGAGTTTAGACGGGATACTCACTAGGTACATATATATATATACATATATATATATATATATATATATATATATATGTACTCATACTACACTTTATGTGCATTTTGTTGCACATGTACCTTTATAGTACAGTGATCGACTTGGAGACTTGTACATGCTGCATTCATGCAGAGGCGTTCCGCAGTCGGCAGAGTCTTCCTCATGCGTAATTGTATTTTCAGTTTTAAATTTCCTTGTCCAATTTGTTCCTCGGACAAGCATTGCATAATTATATAAATTCTTAAAAGTTGCTCATGTACTTGTGTCACCGGGTTCTGGGGATGTGTTGGTATTTATTTTGTTGTATTAAGTTGGTTTCCTACCGTATTTAAATTTCGAAAATTTTTTTATTTAAAAAAAATAATAATGAAAATGCCAGAGAAGGCAGCGATTTCTTAAATGTTAAACAGGAAAGTATCTCAACTTATTCAGGGGTGCTATGCCTGACAGTAGTGTCCGGCGCCATCACGACCCATAGATTTTGGGTCGTGACATGAAGTCTCGCGTCGTCGTCGTTGCTCGGCTCGGCTTTGACTTTGGCTTTGGATTTGGATTTGGATTTGGATTTGGATTTGGATTTGTCATGATCGATCGATGAGATTAATATTTTTTTTTGACAAAGTTTATTTGATTAATCTTTTTTGACGAAGTTTGTTTAATTAATTATTTAAGAATTAATTAAGTACCAGTCAGTTCATTAACGAAATTAACTGGAATATATAATCCAAAACGCTGAACGCTGCTTTGCCCTTCTGTTCACATTATGAACAGACACCTCTTCCTTTCAAAGATCTGTCCACATTATGAACAGACATCACACCTCTTACGACAATTTCCTATAAATTCTGAGGCATGAATTCCTTTTCACTGACGAGAAAATACAGAACTTCCTTCTGAAAATCCTGCATTCTACTTCGCAGTTTCTCTCTCAAATTCTTAAGTGTGATTTTGCTTCGTTCTTTGAGTTCGTTGGTATCCTGCAGTTTGTATTGCCAATGTTGCAGGAAGGTTTATTCCGTTTCATCCTGGGAGGATTTAATCCATTACCTTGGCAACTTGTGAGGGGGTTAAAATTTCTTAAGGACGCACAAGGAAATTGTGGACTCAGAATATTACTTATCGTTTACAGCTTTCCAGTTTCTTCTAACAGTTTTCTAATTTCCGTTTTAACGCAGTAGCGATAACAAACTTACCATGGAATAATAAGACATATGAGAATTCAAGAATATAGACACCCCTAGTATTTCTAGGATATAGTTATTTATGAAAGTTGCGTATTTTGCTCGTTTCATTCGTATCATTTTGGATCATGCAAAAAAAGAAGAAGGGATAGCCTTAACATACCTGGAGTAGGGAAAAATCCATATAATATTCTCGAGACAAAATCTACAGGGGCAAGGAGCGATCAGGTTGTCTTGCACATATTATAGTTTCCGCGGTGCTTAATCAATTAGAGTATGAAGCAAGGTCCAAATTCCAGCAATATAAGCAACGACAACTTGAGCATTCATCTTTAATAGATATAGGAGTCTTCATTCCTTGTTTTGCCTTTTCATATATAATCTTTGCTAAGAAATGAATTGATTATATTTTGAAGATAAGTAGAGATAACTAGGATAATGTTACTTCTTTTACGTATAGTTGCCTTAGAATTGTTGTCCAAGTTCGCACTAATTAGTTTGTCTATGGTAAGAGTCATTCAAGTTTTACTCTTATTTGTTGCCACGTGGGGGGTTAGAATATATGTAATAATTAGTTAGAAGATTTTATATTTAGGCCATTGTATTTGTACAAATACTGGGGATATCTTTGGATTGGAATGTCATTATCCTTCACCAACTAAGTGATCGGAAGAGCGCTCATCTAGTGTAAAGTGCTTGTTGCTCCATTTCTGATGTGCTCATTGCTAACTAATATTTTCCGGTTTGTAACTATCAAATTTAATTCAGCAAATTTTGAAAAAGGTACTAATTCTACAGGGCACTTTCAAATGTCAACAAAATGAAAGAATTTTTTATAAGATGGTACTCAAACCAAAGCTCATCTTCTTCAACTCGTTTACCCTCTCACCTTCACGACTTTAATTATCACTTATTATAAATATTATAAATATTTATAACCTCAAAAATAATCTTGTACTGATCCTAAAGTATTACTATTAAAGTATTAAAATATTAATAAAGCATGGTACCATATAAAATAAAATACATACACTATTATTTCGTTAAAACATCCATGTAAAAATACATATATTTTCTCAATTTTTAATTTTTCTAATCTCGTATAAAGAGTACAAATTTTCGTACGCTTAATTCTAAAAATGGTAAAAGATAACCTTCTTTTCTGGTGAGAAAATAATTTCTATCTTTACAATAAAGAAAATCTCATAAACTTTCTCATATTATATGTATAATTTACCATATTCGAAAATAGTAATAATGATAACTATCCAAAATTATACATACAAAACTTTTACTAAAATACTCCACTTAAAAGAAAATACCACACTAACATAATTTCTACGGTATCAAGGTTACTTACAGGGTCTCATAATAATAATGTCTTAAACTCTCTATAACCTCCTAATAGACATAATCCCTTCGAACTCATGTGGATTTACTACAACACGTCCTAATGCTAAGGTACGGGATGTAACATCCTTCCCCCCTTTAGAAACATTCATCCTCGAATGTTACTCTTTGAGATTTTCAAAACTTTCACTAGGGTCTCTTCTGTATATTAAACTAAAAATCAACCTCTATCTGAGCTCTGGACTATTCACAAGCTTTTGTACTTCAGTATCCCGTATCTTCTTCACCTTTACGTTACTTACCTTTCAATCTTGCATCGCATCTTCTGTTTCTACTGTGGTACTTGCACATCTGGTGCATACAAAATCTAGCAAACTCTAGATATTGACTTCATACGACTCAGCTCTATGGCACGATTTGGAATAAAAAGCAGGGTAATATTTCATAAATGCCCTATAGGCTCTCAATTATAATTTTAGCGCGCAACACATCGATAAGTGAGACTCTACTAGGCACCGCTTTGTACTCCCTAGGACACGACCCGCCCTGTAGCACTTTGTCACGTCCCAACCTTGAGAGGCGTGGCTGGCACTTGCTGCCGCACTGGCCCGAGCGAACCACTATGTAACTCATTCATTCCTTTTGTAATTATCATGGGCCAACATGGCCAAAACTCGTAATGTATTAAGTGGGAAAATGTTATATGAATGAACTATCGTTCATAAAATATGAATACATATTGGCTGTCAAAGCCTCTGACATACTGTACATGATAAACTTGTGTATACGAAGCCTCTAAGGTTATTTGACATAAAATGGGACAGGCTATTGGCCTACCCATAAGTATATAGAAAAATTCTAACACAATGACTTATAGACTCGGTTGCACTCCGAATGAGGTGGATTCTTATCGATCTTTCACTGAATGCTAACCTCGTCTACTATAAGGGCTCATTAAACTGTTTGTTTGTACCTGCAGCCATGAATGCAGCATCCCCAGGCAAAAGGGACGTCAGTACGTATAATGTACCGAGTATGTAAGGCAGTATACTGAAAGCTAAAACTGAACTTATAATATAATAAGTGAAAAAGCAACTGGACGTCAAAGATAACATGAAGATATGCTTACCTGTTGATACCGACTCAACTCTCTCAATATAGTAACTAAAATAGATGTCCCGCCCTACATATATATATATATATATATATATATATGTCACGACCCAATTTACCCTCCGAAAGGTATCGTGACGGCACCTAGTCTGTACGACTAGGTAAGCCTAAATTTTACGAAAATAATAAATCAAACAAAATAAAGCTAGAAAGGAACATAAATAAACATAATATAGCCGCTCGGCATGTACAACTCTAACTCCCAAAAGCCAGAATATCACATCAGCCACAAGCTCTATCTCAAAATGCTCTATACAACGTAAGAAAGATACATAAAATTCTAGCTATGTATGGAGTGGAAGGTGACTCGAAGGACTCTACGGACGCGGCAGAATTACCTTTCGGTCTCCTCAAGGCTGCTGTTCGGACCTCTAGCCACGAAACAAAGTGCTGGTACCTGGATCTGCACATGGAAAATATGCGCAGGAAAGGGCATGAGTACACCACAAACTGTTATCCAGTAAGTGCCAAGCCTAACCCCAGTCAAGTAGTGACGAGGTCAGGTTAAGGCTTTATTGGATTTTTATAGTGAAATAGTTTTAAATCTGAATAGAGAGATATAATAAGCCAAGGCAAAAATAGAAGAAACAATGAGCCGAAAGAAAATAGCAACAGGGAGCCCTCGGCTCAGCACAACATATCTCACAGTAATGAATATGCCATGCAGTACAGGGGGAAAGCTCCCGGAATCTTGTCCGTAGTAATTTAAATATGCGATGCAGCACAGGGGGAAAGCTCCCGGAATCTCATCCGTAGTCCCAATTTAAATATGTAATGCAGTACAGGGGGAAAGCTCCCGGAATCTCGTCTGTAGTCCCAATTTAACTATGCAATGCAAAAGAATACCGGATACCGTTTATTTAAACAGTTCAGGAAAAATCGCAGGCAAGAATACATATAAAACTACCTAAACATGGTGCACATAGTAACAATTAGGGGAAAATCAAGTAAAACAGGTAGACATACTCCTTCCTAATCTAGACTACACACAGTTAGAACATGAAACAGTGATAAAGGAATAAAAATGAATTATGTCATGGAAGGAAAATTCGAGTTTTAGCAACAATGGCCAGTGTACGTACTCGTCACCTCACGTACACGGCGCCCAAACAATAAATAGTATCAAAATAGCCTAAGGGAAAGTCGCCAACACAGAGTAAGGCAAGCCACTTACCTCGAATGCGCTAATTAACCCAAAACCACGCTCTTGCCACGAGTATCCGACTCCGGATGGCCCAAATCTATTCAATTCGATTGCATAATGTAAATATCATTTTAAGGAATCAAAATAGCTAATAAGTTCGAAGCTAATATGCGAAATTAGGAAAATTGTCCAAAAGTCCCCCGGGCCCACGTCTCAGAAACGGATAAAATTTACAAATTATGAACACCCATTCACTCACGAACTCACTCGAACAAGAATCATCAAAATCTGACGTCAAAATCTCCCTAAATTCTCAGATTTCTACTTGGGGAACTTTCATCCCATTTTCATGATTTTTCACCCAATTTCATTGATTAGATTGAAGAAATTACTAGGGATTAATGATATACAAGTGAATTAAGGTTAGAAATCCTTACCTATTAATCTTCTCTTCAAACCCCACTTAAAATTGCCAAAACCCGAGCTCTAAATCGTTTTAGGAGATATGAATTTCAAACCCTCGGATTTTTGTATAAACAACCCAGGGATTCTGCACCTACGACTCTTCGACAGGACCTGCGGTGCCGCACCTGCGGAAAATTCATCGCAGGTGTGAATATTCATTAACTCAACTAGGGTCGTACCTGCGGTTGCTGGGCCGTATCTGCGGCACCGCACCTGCGGGTATCCATCCGCACTTACGAGCCTAGGAAACCCTGACCAAAATACGCACCTAGAAGCCTCACTCCGCACCTGCGTGTCCGCACCTGCGATTCCCCGTCCACAGGTGCGAGACACCAGAACCATCAATGGTTCAGCTGTGTTCCAAGTTCAAAAATCACCCATTGAGCATCCGAAACATCCCCGAGGCCCCCAAGACCCCAACCAAACTTACCACCCAGTCCTAATACCTCATTCAAACATATTCGAGCCATCAAAACACATGCCATAACATCAAAATCACCAACTATGCATGGATTCAAGACTAAGGACTTATGAAATTTCAAAATTTCACAACCGATGCCGAAACACGTCAAAACTCTTCCGAATGATCTTACATTTTACGCACAGGTCATAAATGACATACGAATCTGCAGCCACTCTCAAAATTTCATTCCGAGCCTAATATCAAAATTTCACCTATCGACCGAAATCGCCGAAATTCCAACTTTCGTCAATCTAAGCCTAAATCTACTTCAGACCTCGAAAACACATTCCGAACACGCTTATAACCTTGAAGTCACCCAACGGAGCTAACGGAGTCGACAAAACCTCATTCTGGATCCGTCTTTACACAATTCCAACTACATCCCTATTTCTAAAGCTTAAACTCACATATAAGGACTATGTGTCCAAAAACTCTCCGAAATTCAATACTCAACATTCCGAAAAGTCCCAAAAGAAGAAATAGACACGTGAAAAGCAGTTATTAGAGCATTGGGGCGCTAACTCTTAAAACGACCGACCGGTCATTACATTCTCCTCCTCTTAAGAAAATCGTTCATCGTCGAACAAGTATAGAGACATACCTGAAGATGTGAAAAGATGAGGGTACTGCATGCGCATATCCTGCTCGGTCTCCAAAGTCGCCTCCGACAGGATGTCCCCTCCACTGAACCTTGACTGATGCAATATTCTTTGACTTGAGCTTCCTGACCTGCCTATCCAATATAGCTACAGGCTCCTCAACATATGATAGATCCTTGTCCAACTGGACTGAACTGAAATCCAAAACATGGGTCGGGGAATCATGATACTTCCGGAGCATAAAGGCGTGGAATACCAGATGAACTCCTTCTAGGTTGGTGTAACGACCCGGCCGGTCATTCCCAGAGTTTAGTCCTAATTCCCCCGTTTCTGCTTCATATTATGTGGTACTGCTTCATTTAAGTGTGTTGGGTCGGTTGGTTCGGGTTCGGAGTGGTCATGGTGAGCATTGAGGCAATTAGTCTCTCAAGGTAGCCTAATAGTTGAGAAAGTCAACTGAGAGTTAACTTATTGGTGAACGACCTCGGAATGCGAATTTTATGGCTCAGATAGATTTTTAGCTGATTTGGGACTTAGGAGTGTGTTCAGAATATTTTTGTGATGCCCGGTGTAGAATTAGGCTTGAATTAGTGAAAGTTAATTTTTTGTGATTCCGGTCGGCGGTGGAAAATAGGCTATTGGGGTCGGAATGGAATCCCAAAAGTTGGAACAGGTTCGTAATTTCATTTTGGATGTGTCTGCAAAATTTCAGGTCAATCGTAGGTGTTTTGGTTGGTTTCAGCGTAGTTGACGAAATTTGGAAGTTTCAAAGTTCATAGGCTTATATTTGATGTAATTTTGGTGTTTTAGTGATTGTCTTTTGTGTTTCGAAGGCTTGACTACGTTGCAATAATGCTATGGGGTGTGTTGGTATGTTTGGTTGGGGCCCCGAGGGGCTCGGGATTGATTTCGGATGGTTGGCGGGGTATTGAAACATGGAAATTTGCAGCAATAGCTGCTGGTGAGGAAGTTATGGTGTTGACCGCATATGCGGTCTGGAAGCCGCAGGTGCGATGGTCGAGGTCGCATGTGCGAAAAAGGCTAGGCAGGAGAATTTCCGCAGGTGCAAAGTTTGGGCCGCACCTATGAAGCCGCATGTGCGAAATTTGGTCGGGTAAGTGAAATTCCGATGGAGCACACCTCAGACCGCAGGTGCGACTTAATGTCCGCAGGTGCGGAAATGACTGGCAGAACAGTGTATAAAGGGCCTCCGTGAAATTCATTTCATTTCACCATTTTTGCATGCGGGAGGAGCTCCTTTGAAGGAAAATTGGAGAGGGGATTCGTGATTCTTCAGCGAAGGTAAGTTCTCGGGTTATTATCATTCTTTCTATGCTATTTTAATTCGGATTAGGCTTGTATTTAGAGGATTAAAGTAAGAAAAGTTGGAAAATGGGAGGAAAGAGTTGGGAATTTCTTTTGGCAATTTTAGTGGGCAATTGTGGTCCGATTTTGATGTTCTTGGTATTTACAGTCTCGTGGGAGGATAAGGGTTCTTATGATGTAAATTTTATCGAATTCCAAGGCGTGGGCCCGGGGCTCGTATTGGCCGAATTTCGAGATTCTTGTTTAATTTGATGATTTTCGATTGGGTTGAATTCCTTCGATATATATTGTTGATGTTAAACTGATTTTGGCTAGATTCGATGCAACCGGGAGCAAATTTGAGGGTCAAGTGCATTGCGGACTAGTGTCGTGGCCTGGTAGAGGTAAGTAATGGTCTTAAATCTTGTCCTGAGGG
>ML430574.1:21352-35145 GCA_005239525.1 Nicotiana knightiana | reverse complement strand
GTGGGGTGTTTGGGTGGAGTGGGGGGAAGAGATGTGAGGGAGTGGGGTGTTTGGGGTGGTCTTATTTTTTATTTTTTTCCCGTTTTTATTTTATTTATTTATTTATTTTATTTATTATTTTTTTTATTTATTTATTATTTTTTCAAATTGATTTTTCTTAACTTTTTTTTTATTATTAAATAAAAGAGATAAGATACACATGTAGAAAATATATATATATATATATATATATATATGTTTATATATATATTTTCTTCTATTTAAACATAGGAAAAAATCTTATATTCTAAGAATGTGAATATTTTTGTTGTTTTTAATTTTCTTAAATAGAACCTATTAAGAGTAAGATAAAAATTTAACATATTAAGATTAGATATAACCTTAATATTTATAGCAAAAATAGTATAGAATTTGGGTGTGGTCAAAAAATAGTTGTTCACAGGTAGTAATTGAAAAGGGGAGGATAACTGGATAGTAAAGGAGATGATGACTTATGCGCTAATGCTACGCGTAACACCTCAATTTAGGGAGGTTACCGAGTATTGCATGGAAGTGATCCTATAGGCTAATAAACTTAGGACCCCTTTAATTCCTGTTTTGAAGTAATCTCTATCTGTTTAAAATGTTTTATTTTCCTTTAAAGACTAATTATCCTAAATTGAGTTTGGCCGGGACCCACCGTTGTGGACCTCGAAGGGTGCCTAACACCTTCCCCTCAAGGTAATTTCGAGCCCTTACCCAATCTCTGGTGATGTAAACCGGTTTATGAGTTATTTGCTTTAGGTTCCTTAACGCACCTTAATCCATTAGGTGGCGAATCTTCAAATTCCATACCCCGTTCCAAAAGAAAATGAATTGTCCCAAAATGTCAAAACCCGAACTCCGCGAGGAAAAAGGGGGACGCGACAGTATGGCGGCTTTGCTGGGGAAAAATTAGGCTCTTGCCATGACAAACTTGCTTTTGTGAATTAGTCTTAAGCATGCTTTATTCTGCTAATACGTGTTCACCCTTTGCCTTTCCCCTTTATGTGAATTTAATTGCCTATTTTCAAGCATTTATGATTTCCCTTACTACAGAAACTGACTTATCTCCTTGTTTTCTTTCGTAAACGTCTTTCAATTATTAAATACCGCATTTATCATTTTTAACGTGCAAATACGTGACAACATGCTATTTACTGTTTCATAAATCATGCTCAACATCATATTTCACTTGCGCATAATCAATCCTATAGCAACACTTGATGAGTGTTTGCGCCCTTCCTATATATCACCCTTTAAATTCGTAAAGGCTTATTTGCGTTAAAACTAGTCGATCAACGGTGCAGTCGATGGTTCCGTGCCTTTCTCCTCAAGTTGTCCGCTTGAGGGTACCAGTCCAGACCTCTATAGAAACCTTACTCTGATTTATTGTACATGCATCATGGTCAAAACCTAGCCGGGGTTAATATGTTGTCCGCATAATAACCCTTCAGGAAAAGCCTTGTCCAAAATCTACCGGGGTTTCCATAATCCCAACGAATGCAACCACGATTTTGTGCATTAATTTTGGAGAAATAAGTGCCAATATGCTAATCATAGACGTATAAATAGTCGAATCAGGAGAGGGAAAGGGCATAACCTTATTAGTTTTGCAGAAAATGAGGCACGAAGTCCCCATGTTCGGCATGGTCAAAAGAATACCACCATTGCTGCTGGATTGGTGGGAGGACCTTTCGCCAAGTGACGAAGACAATATGAAAAGGGTCCTCTGAAACTTACCATCTTTATTGGATATCCAACTAAACAATATGTTGATCGAAGCGACCACTATGTTCTGGGACAGAGAAAGGTCTGTGTTCCGTTTTGGAAACATAGAAATGACTCCTCTCTTGGAGGAGATAGGGGGATTTGCTGGATTACCTTCGGACAGTCCGAGTTTATTGGTGCCGGAAAACCATGCCGCTAGGGGGTTCCTAAAAATGATGGGTTAAAAGAACGATGATTTGGAGCGCCTGAAGGAGTCCTACATACCCTTTGACTACCTCTATGAATGATATGGTCATAGAAAATCCTATTGTATCTTCCATGATGAATTCTCTATCACTTCCTTGGGTCATATTCATAGCAGGGTTTTTGTGTTCGTTGTTTGATTCCTGGGTATGATAGTATTTCCAAGAAAAGGAGACAGGATTCACACTAGACTGGCTATGGTAGCCAAAACCTTAATGGAGGGGAACGAGGGGAAAACGAATACCATTGTCCCTATGATCATAGCTGACATCTACCGAGCCTTGGACCGCTGCCAGAAGGGGTTCAAAGACTTTGAGGGTTGTAATCTGCTACTACAGGTTTGGTTATTGGGGCATCTCCAAAGGGGCCAATATCGTCAAGGGTTTCCATGAAGGGCGTGGAATGATCATATAGCCTTCCATCACCCTAAGAGAATGACTTACATACCAGACAGGTTTGCTCAACCGGAAAATGCTACAGAATGGGTGCAGTTTTTTGACAATTTGACTGAGGGCCAGGTTCAATGGATGTTCGAATGGTTCCCTACCAGTGAGTTCATCATCAGATCTAGGGACGCTTTGCACCTGGTGCTGATCAGGTTAAGGGGCATATACCCTTATGTTCCCATCAGGGTTATGAGACAGGCAGGCAGGAAGCAAGTCATACCGCGAGTTTTTAAAATGAGTCATTGTAGGGTAGATTTTCAGGATGACGACATCCCGTACAAATGTGAAGCTCAACATATGTGGCATCTAAAGGTTATTGTAGAAAGATACACCATCGAGCCAGACAGGTACCACGTAGGGCATGTACGCTTTTACCTATCATGGTTGGAAGACAGCATAGCAGGGATAGTTGAGTCGGGAATCGGTCGGGAAAACAGAGTCATAGACGAAGTTGTTGAAGCCCAAGTGAAATACAACAAACTGCGCAAAAGGATCCATGAGACCGAGGCTGAATATCTGGAGATACACGAGACAGACAAGAGATTGATCAATGAATGGAGGGAATTGGCTATCACGTCTAATGAAAGGGTGGAGTATCTAGAGCAAGGTCTGATGGAGCTTGAGGAGAAGACAAGGAAAAGAGTCATCGACTGCCAGAATGCTGAAGGAAGTGAGGGAGGACATATAGCAAGAGTATACCTGTTGTTGGACATGCGCGAACTGAGGAACCTGATCGATGGAGCTAGGAAGATCAAGCTTGGGAAGGGTCCTTCTGGGACCAAGTAGATTAGATTTACCTGCTTTTTCCAAATGTAATAAGGCCGGGTTCCATTAATGACTTATCTTATTTAGTGTCGTTTTAGATTCATCTACTTTTACATTAATGAAATGAGGCAATTATTGGCACTAAAATTCTCCAAATCAACTTGTCTCTAGGCCTACCTCGGGCACAACGAGGCTCCCTAAATTAGGACGTGAATTTACATTCCCGCACTATGTGTAGATGTTGCAAATACTCTTTTTGGAACCCTTACTGACTTGGTTACCTTTTGTTTTTCTTTCCTTTTTGATTATTCCCCAACGTTGGTTCATGCATACTAGTATCATCAGCCTATCATACCAGATCCAGGGGCCATCCACCTTCTCCTCCAAGTGTACCGAAAGACAAAGGGAAAACTAAAATGGATGATATGAATGGCATCAGACAGACAACACTGCACAGGTGGAGAATGTGGAAAATTTCGATGGTCGGGGCACTCAAGCCCCAAATGATTTGGTTTTACGGCTTGAGCAGAAGATACTTGCACTACAGGGTGACCTTGAGCAGGTACATAACTTGGCAAACCTCTCCCTCACACTAAACGTCCCAGATATTAACCATCCAAATACCCAAAACCCGACACCTCCTCCTAATACACCCAACCAACGCCTGCAGAAGCCTCCCGCACCCCACCAATATACAACCCCTCCTCAAAATCCTTTACCCATACCTACAACGCCTCAACATCAACATCTCCCGACTTAATATCTGCAAACCACTTACCACACTCCTTAGAATACCCCACAACTACAAGGTATCTTCATGGAAAGGGTATGAACCTGGTAAAGGGCTTGGTAAAAATCTTCAAGGCATCTCCAAACCAGTACATCTGAAGCCCCATGGCACAACCTTCGGGCTCAGATGTCAGTATACCTGGCAGGAATATCAGAATTGGTCACCACCATGGCGTGGTCCATACTACCCTCTTGAGAAACCCATGCCGCACTTGAGCCAGACCTTCTGTCAGGCCGATATCATATGGGATCAGAGGAAGAAGAAGCATTGGCAGCATTGAGGAATTTGTTCTTGGAAGATGATGATATAGACTGCTCTGTGATTGTCAAGGAGGAGGAGGAGGAAGGACCTACTATCCAAGCTGTGGAGAGAGGAACATTCCTCAAGAACTGGACCGTTAGACCATCGAGGGCCCGATGAGATTGGTCCAAGCTTGTTTACAAAAATGTTTCTTTTAAAAGGTTCTGGTGTGAGCATAGCCCGGGGTCCTTGAAGCCCTTGGAAACTTTGACACACCAAAATCCCATTTGGTGAATTATGAACTACTGGTGTACTCCAGATTTTTTGAAGGCCTGGCTTCCAGGCTGACTTTGGGCCTGCCAAGGCTCCCTATAGTATAATGAATTTCATTATGTAATTCATTTGTATTGGTCTATAATAATAATCTCTGTAAAACAGATATGGGGGTTATTAGTGAAGCAGGGGAGGGATTTTTATATATATTTGTTGGGTTCGGGTAGAAATCATGCCTATAGGTTGTGTGATGATTCTTTATAAACATGCCACTAGAAACCATGCCTATAGGACTTATCCCGTTATTTGTAATCTTGAGTTTTCACTTTGCATCCTAGGAAAACTGATAGATACTCACTGCCCCGCCTTAATAAAACTGTTATATATTCTGTTTATGCTCATTTAGATATCCTGCCTATAGGATCCTGAAATCATAAAAATTGCTCGAGTATCGTGCATTTTTTATGTCTATTTGTGGAGGTAAATATGTACTCCCTTAATTGCTACTTATGTGGCAGTCCTACTTGAGTTTTGTTGGTCGCTTAGTTTTCTCCTTTTAAGAAACATAGGTGAGTCTAGAACCACCTTAAATAGAGGTCTTAAACACCCCCAAGGCCATAGGTAAGGGGAAGCTAGTGCACGCATAAGGTACGCATTGGGTGTTATTAGAACACTTAGGTAATAATTGAAACGGGGAGGGTAACTGGGTAGTAAAGGAGATGATGACATATGTGTTAATGCTACGCGTAACACCTCAATTTGGGGAAGGTTACTGAGTATTGCATGGAAGTGATCCTATAGGCTAATAAATTTAGGACCCCTTTAATTTCCGTTTAAAAGTAATCTATCTGTTTAAACTGTTTTATTTTCCTTTAAAGACTACTTCGTTTAAATTGAGTTTGGCCGGGACCCACCGTTGTGGACCTCGAGGGGTGCCTAACACCTTCCCATCAAGGTAATTTTGAGTCCTTACCCAATCTGTGGTGGTGTAGACCGGTTTATGAGTTATTTGCTTTAGGTTCCCTAACGCACCTTAATCCGTTAGGTGATGACTCTTCAAATTCCATACCCCGTTCCAAAAGAAAACGAATTGTCCAAAATGTCGAAATCCGGACTCCGTGAAGAAAAAGGGGGGCGTGACAATGTCTTTGGTTGAAATCAGTTACTCAACACATTCAACAACTATGTGGTCTTTTTTTAAAGACGAAGATTCCAAAAATATTGTATGAAGATAATGTTGCTTGCATAGCTCAACTAAAAGGAGGACATATCAAAGGAGATAGAACAAAGTACATTTCACCAAAGTTCTTTTTCACGCATGATCTTCAATAAAATGGTTCTCAATGCATATTACAAAATATGTGTACTTTTTTTTTCCTTCACTAGTCTTTTCCACTGAATTTTTCCGACTAAAATTTTAATGAGACACATTATCTTTTAAATGAATATGCAAGGGGGAATGTTATGATCAATAAATTAGTGTGGTTGTCCGTTCATTCTCCTATGGATCCCATTCAACCAACCCATATACTTATTGAACGTTTCACTAAAATATTGTAACTTTCAGATGATTTTACATCCTATACAAGGGACTTTATTTTTTTGTATTAAGAGATATTCTCTTCTCTTCATTCCTTGTTTTATTTTCTTCTTATTTTATAAAACAAATGACATTATTTTATTTTATCCGCCTCCATGTGTGCTGCTTTTGTTTCTTCTATCGAATGTGACATATTTAATCTTATTTAAGTGTATATCCATCTTAACATTTGAATTATACAATAGAAGAAGCAAAAAGAAGGTAAATATTTTTTTTTCTTATTCTTCTTCTTGTACAATACAAAGAGTATAAAATGGTGTTCCTCATCTCAGGGGCGGATTTAAGCCCAAATTACGGTGTACGTGAACCCATGATCTTTATGTAAAACTAAATATTTTATGTATATATATTTTAGAATTGTTCTAACATTATTTGATAGCCGTCATGTTCAAAAAAGATTGAATAGTACACTTGGTTAAATAATAAGTTATTTAAGCGGTTAAATGTTCAGTTAATTAACCAAAGAAAGAGGGTTCAATTCCAACTAAATTCTTTTTTGTTTCTTCTCCGTTTTTTAGCGGTGCACCCATCTATATATCTATATATAAAAGAGGGCAAAAATACTGACGTGGCACCTCTCATTGGGAAGTATTCTTACTTTTCTCCTTTTTCCTTTTTTTTGCCATTTTCCTTATTTATTTGTTAAGTATCTTTTCTCACCTTTTCAGAAAGGCGTGACCGAACAGTTTTTCAATTACAACTTTGTCCAGATAAGTTTTGGAATCTAAACGCTCTCACACTTAATTATGGAATTTGAAACGGGTTTCTATTATAAAGCAGTCACCACCACTATTTTCACAACTATATCTACAATTTGTGCATCTCATCTTCTTGGTACTGCTTCATGTTGGATGCATCAAGAATATATCTCATGTGCTGGTTATTTATTTTATTGACTTTTCGTGAGTGTATTTTTGAACTTTTGACCTCTTTAAAATCTTTTTAATGTGCAGATTGATGAAGAATTGAATAGAGTGAATGTGACTGTATTATCGGCAAGTAGTCCTTCCTCAAGTCTATGCAACCTTTCTTCAACGATTATAAAGCCAATTCTTCATTGCACTTTGTTTTCTCATGATAAATGCGTAAATTAGGGGGAAAATATACATATAATACTAAAAAAATCAATTATAGGTGATTCTAATTATTCTGTTATTTCGTACTTATTTCATTTGAATAATTGGTGTTTGAAGGTTAACCTCATTTGTACAATTCAAGAAACAGGAGCACAGGTAACTCTCCAAGTATAGCCATTCATCTTTTCCTCTTTACTTATAATAATTATTTATTTATTAGATATGTAACATCTAAGACTATTCATGTTCTCTTTAATGGTTCCAAACTCTTTTTTTTTTCCAGTAACTATTTATTCGATAATTTATCACCGATTTTGTTATTAGTGTATTTTTTTTCTTTTTTGGCTAGGACTTTCTGCCAGTCATCACAGTCTCATTTTTCCAATTTTCTTTCTGTTAAAAAAGTTGAAGGGACTCCATGGAAAGCGTGTAAGAGACAAAGACTTTGTTAGTTCGATGTTGGCTAATTTTTGCATATTAATACTGTCATGTTATGCTCTGTGCTACATGGAGTTATATTTTTAGTCCTTTCATTTATCGTTTCGGTGAAATATCAAGGGTTGGAGATCGCCTTGCATATTGGCTAATTTTGGTCCTGGAATTTCTATGTCCAATTATGTGATTTTTGTTCTTAAATCTTCCTACTAATGGAAAGTTTCGATTTTATTTTAGGGAAAAAAGAAGTGCAAGGGAAAAATGAGATTTTATTTTGTATCAATCCTTGAGTTTCTATGTCCGATTATGTGATTTTTGCTCTTGGATCTTTCTACTTCTGTAAAGTTTTGATTTTGTTTTATAGAAAAAGAATTAAATGTTGGAGAACAATCGATCTTAACATCCAAGGTAGTATCTTTTAATAACCTATTTAAATTTAATTTGTTATAATGTTAGGCTTGAGTTAATATTCTTAAGTTAGACGAGATATTTTCTTTTGCATCAATCCGCTACCATGTTACGCTTGAGTTACTTTGTATCAATTTCTCGGTTAGAATAGATTTTCTTTTGTTTGGTCTTAACAACAGTACTATTCTCAGTAATCCTTTTTCTTTAATCCATTATTGTGTTATGTTTCAATTATTATATCAATTCTTAAAGTTATTACAATTCTTTTTGTTTTTTTATTTTCTTTTAATCAAATTTACTAGTATTTTTGTAATCTTAGATCTGCCTCTCACATGATTTGTAATAATGTACAAAATAAATATAAATGATTGGAGAGGCGAAAACAAAAATAATAATAGAGGGGAAGTGGTTGGATGATATGGTTGAATGTTTTTGGGTTCATATTTCTGGCGAGGCCTTTCACGGGAGAAAATTGCAGAGCTTTTTGTAGTTAACTTACAAAAGCTTCACTGTAATTCCCATATATAGACCATTCACGTGATTGAGTTAAAAAGAAAATGATATAAAAGCCAGAACTTCGGTAATGACATGTTGCTGGAAATTTGACTAATCTTTCCTAGAAACCATGCAATCTGGCAAGAAGATAAGGGGGACGAAGGATTTTTTAAATATGATCCGTGTAAACATGATTTTTTTGTTTCTTTTCTTTTCGGAAGTTTGTCGATTTGTCTACCAAAATTGCAATTTATGAACGAATATTTTAGGTAATATGATAGTGTAAAAGAACATAAACTCTATTAAAAAAGTAGTCCAATAGTCCAACAAAATGAATGTTTTATTGGAGAATAAATTTTTTTCTTAAATATTACAAGTCATATCCAAGAAAGAATTAAATTAAACCCTCATCATGCCAGGTTCATATGGTACCCCACTCAACTTAACCCATTCATCACCCATAATAAACACACCAGGAGTAAATTGTGCAGCAACCTGAGGTGCCATTGTCTTTTGGTAACCTTTCCAATTAACCCTACTATATGTAATTGATCCTGGACCTCTATTTTGATACTCTGCATAAAACAAAGTGTCAAGTGCAAAATTACCAACCCACGGTGACCATCCCTCTGGTGCAATAAACCCATCAATTTCAGATTGCATAATTATTGTTCTTGAAAATTCTTTCCATGGTCGTCCTAAATATGCTTTAGTTGATGGTTGAGCAGCAAGAAATGCTTGTTCGGCCTGAATTTGACAATTTTGCATGACTATTCCACCAACTCCGCGATGATCTTTTCTACCTTGTGCTGTTACCATGCAAGCTTGGTTATCCATTGGTTTTCTTACGATCATTTTGCAGTTTTGGAACACGGCTGCAGCATCACCAAAGATGAAATCTATAGTTCCTGTAATGGTGCAATCGCGGAAGAATTGGCGATAGGAGTGGACGTATAGTGTGTCTTGGTAACCATCCATTTGACAGTTGTGGAAAATGGCCATGTCTCCCGAGACACGAACTGCTACGGCTTGGTGCTTCACTGCTCCTGCTGTGTTCTCGAATCCAATATCTTTAGCCATGAAATAATCTCCATTGACAGCTGCATGAAATAGAAAATGTCAAGAATGAACAAATATCTGTATTGATTGAATACAGAGCTCCATACATAATTTGACCTACACATCATACTATTGATTAACTTTATGGTTGGATGGAAAGGAAAAAGTAATACAACATTGGCCAGCTGGCCGAAATTAATTTCATTCCCTAGCCAAAATATGTATACTTTTTGTATATAATACACACATATACAAAAATATTGTATATTAATATACATATCATACACATATATATACAAAAAATATTTGTTTTCAAAAAAATTTCATATAAATTGAAACAGAAGGAGTTAGTTGAATGATGCTACTTACCAAATGTGGCAGTTTTGAAAGTGCCAGTTCCATCAGCATAGTTCAAGCTACCAGTAATTTTGGTTTTGGTTGGGCCTTCACCAACAAATATTATGTTGTTCATTTTCCTTGGAATTTCAACATGTTCATTGTAAACACCAGCCTTAATAAAAATGACATATTTTTGAGTATTCTTTTTAGGCACAGCATTAAGTGCCTCATTTATAGACTTATATTGTCCACTTCCATCAATTGCAACAACAACATTTGGCTGAAGGGAATCAGAGAGCATCCTTTCATGGGCGTCTAATAATCGTCGGTTTACACCAGGGATATTCAAGTTGGCTACAACTTCACCAAAACTCGAAACCATAGCTAAACCATTGCTCGTGAGTTCCCCTGCATTTTTCAAGAGTTTTTTCATTTTCTCACCAGTATCACCAGTCGTGTTCTCAAAAGCATCCAAACATGTTTCTTGATAAGTAATGGCGCTACTGAGCCACGTTTTTAGGTCATCGGTGTAATCCTTGATCTTACTGACATCAAATTTGTCAAATTTGTCAAAAGACCTCATAAGATCATCAATTGCAACATCAAGAAGACCTTGACACGTTTGTAACGCGTCTTTTGTCCTAGGATCTTTTTTAGCTTCATCGATTAACGAAGCAGAATTTTTAATAACGTCAGAGAGATCGTTGATTGTGGCGTTAAACGCCACTTTAATGAGTTCTTTTGGATCATTGATATTTTTGGCATTGGCAAGACTTTTTTCACAAGTTTCTTTGTAATCAGTGGGTTGACAAATAGCTTGGACAGACTTGGTAGAAGTTGAAAGGCGAGAATCAGTAGAATTGGATGAATGACCTTCATTCCTCTTGGTAAATGAGATGGCTGCTGCCACCACACAAGCCACTAGAAGAATTGAAGCAACACTAGCAATGGCTAGTTTCTTCACCCCCATTATTTTATCTCTTTTATTTGAAATTAAAGAGTTTTTTGGGTTTAATATTTAAGAGGCTGCTGATTCCCTTTGGCTTGAGATTTGCAAAAACTGAAAGCAGCTATTTATACTGAAATGAATGACATTATTGACAGTTTTCTGTTGGAGAATTTGAGGATGTGAAATGATTCCAAAACATTAGTGGAAGAAAATTTTCCTTCTTTTCTTGGTTGTGCTACAATTCAGGTTTAACGTAGAATGTTAGTATTACACGTAATTTTCCTGTTATATTATTTTCTTCGTCTGCCACGATCTATTCATGTTTTCTTTACTTTTTTTTTATCCCAAAAACTTAATATTGAAAGCATATAGAAAAATACCGTGAATTAAGACTATACTTAAAAGCCAAAATGGGAAATCATCAACCTAATTATTCCATTGGTATTTACCACAAAAAAAAAAAAAAAAAAAGTCCATCGGGCAATAGGAGTCTTTTGGTCTTGTTAGTAATTTATGTTCCAATAAAAAATATAGAGAACCTACTTTTTCTTAAATATTGGATAAAGACGGGCTTAAATAAAGCGAGATGGATAGTCACAAGTAGGGGTGTACTTGGACCGGGTTGGTTCGGTTTTTATCAAAACCAAACCAAACCAACTATATCGGTTTGGATTAGTAGGGTTTGGCTATAATTCCATATTTGTAGTGTATTACTTACCTTACATTTTGGGACTTTAATGCTAAACTATACTATATTTGTGCTTAATTGAGTTAATTTTATCTGTAGGTACGTTGAAGACGAAATTTGAAACAAAGTAAAAATNCCTAATTATTCCATTGGTATTTACCAAAAAAAAAAAAAAAAAAAAGTCCATCGGGCAATAGGAGTCTTTTGGTCTTGTTAGTAATTTATGTTCCAATAAAAAATATAGAGAACCTACTTTTTCTTAAATATTGGATAAAGACGGGCTTAAATAAAGCGAGATGGATAGTCACAAGTAGGGGTGTACTTGGACCGGGTTGGTTCGGTTTTTATCAAAACCAAACCAAACCAACTATATCGGTTTGGATTAGTAGGGTTTGGCTATAATTCCATATTTGTAGTGTATTACTTACCTTACATTTTGGGACTTTAATGCTAAACTATACTATATTTGTGCTTAATTGAGTTAATTTTATCTGTAGGTACGTTGAAGACGAAATTTGAAACAAAGTAAAAATTTTATGTGTATTTTATATATTAGAACCATGGAGTTATGATTATTTAATTAGTTGAAATATAAGGATTAATTAAGTTTAACATTACAAAGGAAGACAAAAGAAACAAATGCAAAGAATTGAAAAGTAAGGAAAAGAAGAGAAAACGTGAAATGCAGAAGTTAGGCAGCAAATTTGTAAATGACAAAAGCAGCAGGCGACGCGAGAGGAGGCGCGCAGTGAAGCTGGCGACGCCAGGGCTAACGCGAGATAGGGGCGTGCATTTTGCCTCGCGATGTGAGGCCTACAGCGAGGGTGTTGCGGGTTTTAAAGTCTATTTTATCTTCTTTTTAGTTTTGGACTTGATTATTTTGTTTGGGTCTTTTCCCTACACATATAAATAGTCATTCAACACCGTTTTAGGGGAGTTTTGCGATCGGAGGTAAGAACATCACGTGGAACAACTTTTAGAGGAGAAAATCATCGAGTTCTTCATCCCTTTATCTTTTCTTTGCAATTTATTTATGTAAAATACTTGAAAAATTATTATTACGAACATGAGTGGCTAAACACTCTAGTTTCTAGAGTTGTGGTTGACATGATTATTAACGTTTATTAATTACATCATCATTAATTCGAATTATCATCTTGTGGTTGTTTCTTTAATTCTAGTTTTAACTTGTGAATTGTTGTAGCTACCAATTCACCCTACTACCTATGCTATACTTGGGAAAGCCGTATTTAGATTAGAGTAGAATTAGAGAGAGCTTGTTTCTGGAACCATGTATCGGGGGAAGATTTCACGGTTATTAGGATATAAATATACCTAACAGTCTTGCTTAGTTGAATACCGTAATATATTCGTTCATGATAGACTCAATACCATATAAATATAGGATTGATATACTGTGGACATGCAAGTAGTATTGTGGGAACATGTTATTCATGTTGGACTTTAAGTCATTGGGCCTTAAAGATTAGAAGTCTGAATTGTGAAATAGTGGGAAATAAAATGGAGGAAAATGAAAAATTTGAATCAAGTGAGCTTTGTCTTTATGACAAATGAACTTTTTATCACATTGGTGAGGGACAACTACACTTGTGTGTATAAATATAGAAACACTTCTTAGAGCTCTTAAAAGGAGTTGAAGAGAATGAAGCCTCGCGCCGTCGTCGTCGCTCGGCTCGGCTTCGGCTTCAGCTTCGGCTTCGGAACGCTGCTTTTCCCTTCTGGACAGACACCTCTTCCTGAACAGACATCACACCTCTTCCGATAATTGCCTATAAATTCTGAGGCATGGCTTCCTTTTCACTCACTCGAAAATACAGAACTTCCTTCTGAAAATCCTGCATTCTACTTCACAGTTTCTCTCTCAAATTCATAAGTGTGATTTTGCTCCGTTCTTTGAGTTCGTTGATATCCTGCAGTTTGTATTGCCACTGTTGCAGGAAGGTTTATTCCGTTTCATCCTGGGAGGATTTAATCCATTACCTTGGCAACTTGTGAGGGGGTTAAAATTCCTTAAGGACGCACAAGGAAATTATGGACTCGGAATATTTCTTATCGTTTACAGTTTTTCAATTTCTTCTAACAGTTTTCTATTTTCTGTTTTAACACAGTAGCGATAACAAGCTTAAGGAATTTTAATTTAACGTTTCTGTGTTGAAATTTATATTGAACTGTTATCTATATTTTGTATACTGGTTTGGAGACTAAAGCCTTTGTGCT
>ML430574.1:0-21254 GCA_005239525.1 Nicotiana knightiana | reverse complement strand
TTTTATTATTAACGTTTCTGTGGTGAAATTTATATTGAACTGTTTTATATATATCTGGCTTGGAGACTAAAGCCTTCGTGCTTTCTACTCCAATATCTGTTCTGTCCGGTTTAAAGTATATCAAAACTTTACAGGAATAATAAACGTACGGTTTGAAGTATATAAAAACTTCACCATTGTTATGTGTTGTATGTTTGGTTTGGTATTCAGTTTGAAGATATCAAAACTTCACTGATTTAACAAAGTTCTGTTTGTTCTCTCTCAAATTCAAACTTGACGAATGAAAACCAAACTAATGGAAATGCTACTGGAACGGGTGCTTCATCAAGTGCTGCTGCTTCGTCAAGGCCAGCACATACAATGGCACCAGCAGAAAAACCCGGAAAATTTTCCGGTACAGACTTCAATCGTTGGCAGATGAAGATGTTATTCTATCTAACTACACTAAGCCTGCAACGATACATCAAGGAGGATGTTCCAGTCGTGGGAGAAGATACTCCTGAGGCTGAACGATTTGTGGTAATTGAAGCATGGAAACACTCTGATTTCCTATGCAGAAACTACATTTTAAGTTGTTTGGAGGATGGATTGTATAATGTTTATAGTGTCATGGAAACTTCAAAAAATTTATGGAACGCTCTTGAGAAAAAGTACAAGACCGAGGATGCTGGACTTAAGAAGTTCGTTGCTGCAAAATTTTTGGAGTTTAAAATGATTGACACCAGGTCGGTCATCACTCAAGTCCAAGAATTACAAGTCATCGTGCATGACCTCCTTGGTGAAGGTATGGTCATAAATGAGGCATTTCAAGTTACTGCCTTCATTGAAAAGTTACCTTCTTTATGGAAGGACTTTAAGAACTACTTGAAGCACAAGCACAAAGAGATGACACTTGAGGATCTAATTGTCGGCTAAGGATAGAAGAAGACAACAAAAATGCTGAAAAGAAGTCACGTGGCAACTCGGCAATAATGAGAGCTAGCATTGTTGAGGAAGCACCGGGAAATAAAAAGAAAATAAAGAAGGCATCTGGACCAAAGAATTACCCGAACAAGAAGAAGATCAAAGGTAGTTGTCACAACTGTGGAAAGCCCGGACATAAGGCCATAGATTGTCGCGCTCCAAAGAAAGAGTTACAAAAGAAGAAGAATCAAGCAAATGTGGTTGAAGTGGAGGACTTGTGTGCCATGTTGTCTGAATGCAACTTGGTAGGAAATCCGAGAGAGTGGTGGATTGATTCTGGAGCCACCCGCCGTATTTTTCCAAACAAGGAATTATTTTCTTCTTATGCTCCCGCAGGAACCGACCAAACTCTTTTCATGGGAAATTCATCTACGGCCAAAATCGAGGGAATTGGCAAGATTGCATTGAAGATGACATCCGGAAAAATTGTGACTTTAAATCAAGTTCTCCATGTTCCAGAAATTCGCAAGAATTTAGTATCTACAACACTTCTTGTCAAAAATGGATTTAAGTGTGTGTTTGTTTCCAATAGTGTTGTTTTAAGTAAGAATGATCTGTATGTAGGCAAAGGTTACCTGATTGATGGATTTTTTAAGCTAAATGTAATAGCTATTCCAATCAATAAAGTTGAAGCTTCTTCTTACTTAGTTGAGTCAAACACTTTATGGCATGCGCGCTTAGGCCACGTCAACTTCAAAACATTACGGAAAATGATTAATTTGGAAGTATTGCCAAAACTTGATTGCATTAACTCAAAATGTCGAATCTGTGTAGAATCAAAGTATGCTAAGCATCTGTATAAGTCTGTCAAAAGGAATTCAAGTCCTTTAGATTTAATTCACACAGATATTTACGACATGAAGTCAACACCATCTCGCAATGGGAAAAAAGTACTTCATCACTTTTATTGACAACGTACGAGATATTGCTATGTTTACTTACTTAGTAGTAAAGATGAAGCAATTGATGCATTCAAGCAATACAAGAATGAAGTTGAAACACAACTTAACAAAAAGATCAAAATGATAAGAAGTGATAGGGGTGGAGAATATGAATCTCCTTTTGAACAAATATGTTTGGAAAATGGAATTATTCACCAAACAACTGCCCCGTACTCTCCTCAATCTAACAGATGCACGGAAAGAAAGAATCGAACATTAAAGGAGATGATGAATGCCTTGTTAATAAGTTCTGGTTTACCACAGAACTTGTGGGGGGAAGCTATACTTACAGCAAATCGAATAATCAACCGTGTACCCCACAGTAAAACAAAGTCCATCCCGTACGAAAAATGGAAAGAAAGGAAACCCAGCTTGAAATACTTCAAAGTGTGGGGGTGTTTAGCTAAAGTACAAGTTCCTAAGCCTAAAAGGGTGAAGATAGGATCAAAAATGGTTGATTGTGTATTTATTGGATATGTAACCAATAGCAAGTCATATCGTTTTCTGGTTCATAAATCAGAAAATACTGAGATCCATGTTAATACGATAATAGAATCAGACAATGCTGAATTCTTTGAAACTATATATCCGTATAAAAAGGAAAGTGAATCGTCCTACCAAAAGTCAAAACGACCTCGGGAGGTAACAACAGATGGTATGCCTAATGAGGAAAATCCGAGAAGAAGTAAACGTCAAAGGACATCTACTTCATTCGGTCCAGATTTTCTGACTTTTCTGCTAGAAAATGAGCCTCGAACCTTCAAGGAAGCAATGTCTTCCTCAGAAGCACAATATTGGAAAGAGGCTGTCAATAGTGAAATAGAATCCATATTGAGCAA
Source organism: Nicotiana knightiana (assembly GCA_005239525.1). Taxonomy (NCBI): domain Eukaryota; kingdom Viridiplantae; phylum Streptophyta; class Magnoliopsida; order Solanales; family Solanaceae; genus Nicotiana; species Nicotiana knightiana. The sequence continues at coordinate 18,511 of ML430574.1, read as the reverse complement.
CCACACTTGGGAATTGGTTGATCTTCCTCCATGTAACAAAACCTTGGGTTCTAAATGGATTTTCAAGAAGAAAATGAAAAACGATGGTACTATTGACAAATACAAGGCAAGACTTGTTGTCAAAGGATTTAGACAGCGAGAAGGTCTTGACTATTTTGACACATACTCGCCGGTAACAAGAATTACATCCATTCGGATGCGAATAACGTTAGCCGCCTTCTATAGTCTTCAAATCCATCAAATGGATGTAAAAACAGCCTTCTTAAATGGTGATCTGGAGGAAGAAATTTACATGAACCAACCTGAAGGGTTTGTGGTTCGGGGAAAATAAAAGAAGGTGTGCCGACTTGTTGAGTCCCTTTATGGACTAAAACAAGCACCCAAGCAATGAAATTGCCAAATTTGACCAAACAATGTTGTCAAATGGCTTTAAGATTAATGAATGTGATAGCTGTGTTTACATTAAGAACGTTCCAAATCATATAGTCATTGTTTGCTTATATGTTGATGATATGCTAATAATAAGCAAAGACATTGCCGACATTCAAGCTACTAAGCAAATGCTTGCTAGTAAGTTTGATATGAAAGACTTAGGAGTGGCCGATGTAATTCTAGGAATTAAAATCCAGAGGACTCCTCAGGGTCTGGCTTTGTCCCAATCACATTACGTGAAAATGGTACTTGAAAAATTCAAATACTTGGAATTTAGAAGTGCAAAAACTCCAATTGACTTAAACCATTATCTTGTAAAGAATAAAGGTGAAAGCACGTCTCAATTGGATTATGCTCGTATTTTGGGAAGCTTAATGTATATCATGAACTGTTCACGTCCTGATATAGCTTGTGCAATAAGTAAACTTAGTCGATTCACAAGTAATCCCAATAAACATCATTGGGTGGCAATGAAACGAGTTCTAGGATATTTGGAATATACCCAAGATTACGCTTTGCACTACAATAAATATCCTGCATTTATCGAAGGATATAATGATGCAAGTTGGATAACCAGCTCAACAGAAACAAAGTCCACAAGTGGATATGTTTTTACTATTGGCAGTGGAGCAGTATCTTGGAAGTCTTCCAAACAGACGTGCATCACTCGCTCTACAATGGAAGCAGAGTTTATAGCTTTGGATAAGGCCGGCGAAGAAGCTGAATGGCTTCAAAATTTCTTAGAAGACATCCCGTTCTAGCCAAAACCTTTGGCTCCTATATGCATACATTGTGATAGTGAGGTTGCAATAGGACGGGCAGGGAGCGTTATGTATAACGGAAAGTCTCGTCATATACGACGAAGACATAACACCGTTAGACAACTACTTTCTAGTGGAATTATCACTATTGATTATGTANGTCCCTTCTCGTGATGAAGACAATGTTCAGTAACAAGGATAGAACTTTACACGTTCTTTAATGATTACCTAAGTTTGATCTGGTATTTATCAAATAGTGTCAATCTAAAGGATTACACGTTTAGGAATCACCTGGAAGCCGCTTCAATGAGAATTCTGTAAGGCCAATTCTCTACGCACTTATAAAACCAGGTGGTGTTCATGGCTGAAACGAACACAACAATGAGAACCAAAAGACGGTTAAGGGTTGGTTGTGTGACATATGGTTGTCTAGGTATACACTAAAGTTCGACGGTTCAAAGATATCAAATCTACCGATTGACCGATTATATCCGACATATGCTCACTACGGAAAGTTCAAAGGGAAACCTACTTATCCGGATGCAATTAATCCTTACTTGCAAATCACACAACTTTCATCTATGTTCATTCTTGTTACATCCATTCCTCATTCATGTGGGGGATTGTTGGACTTTAAGCCATTGGGCTTTAAAGACTAGAAGTGTGAATTGGGAAATGGTGGGAAATAAAATAGAGGGAAATAAAAAATTTGAATCAAGTGAGCTTTGTCTTTATGACAAATGAACTTTATACCACATTGGTGAGGGACAACTACACTTGTGTGTATAAATATAGAATCACTTCTTAGAGCTCTTAAAAAGAGTTGAAGAGAATGAAGGCTCGCGTCGTCGTCGTCGCTCGGCTCGGCTTCGGTTTCGGCTTCGGCTTCGGCTTCAGATTTGGATTTGGATTTGGATTTGTCAAATGATCGATAAGATTAATTTTTTGACAAAATTTATTTAATTAATTATTTAAGAATTAATTAAGTGCCAGTCAGTTCATTAACAAAATTAACTAGAATATCCAAAAACGCTGCTTTTCCCTTCTGGACAGACACCTCTTCCTGAACAAACATCACACCTCTTCCGATAATTGCCTATAAATTTCGAGGCATGACTTCCTTTTCACTCACTCGAAAATACAGAACTTCCTTCTGAAAATCCTGCATTCTACTTCGCAGTTTCTCTCTCAAATTCGTAAGTGTGATTTTGCTTCGTTCTTTGAGTTCGTTGGTATCCTGCAGTTTGTATTGCCACTGTTGCATGAAGGTTTATTCCGTTTCATCCTGGGAGGATTTAATCCATTACTTTGGTAACTTGTGAGGGGGTTAAAATTTCTTAAGGACACACAAGGAAATTGTGGACTAAATCGTTTACAGTTTTTCAATTTCTTCTAACTAGAATATCCAAAAACGCTGCTTTTCCCTTCTGGACAGACACCTCTTCCTGAACAGACATCATACCTCTTCCGATAATTACCTATAAATTCCGAGGCATGGCTTCCTTTTCACTCACTCGAAAATACAGAACTTCCTTCTGAAAATCCTGCATTCTACTTCGCAGTTTCTCTCTCAAATTCGTAAGTGTGATTTTGCTTCGTTCTTTGAGTTCGTTGGTATCATGCAGTTTGTATTACCACTGTTGCAGGAAGGTTTATTCCGTTTCATCCTGGGAGGATTTAATCCATTACCCTGACAACTTGTGAGGGGGTTAAAATTTCTTAAGGACGCACAAGGAAATTGTGGACTCGGAATATTTCTTATCATTTACAATTTTTCAATTTCTTCTAACAATTTTATATTTTCTATTTTAACACAGTAGCGATAACAATTCATATAAACGATCCGGTTAATTAGTAAACATAGATAATTTGGATTAACGAGTGTGATTATTGAACTTAATAAGATTGATAAACCAACCACAACCCTGAAATTTTAATTAATCTCCTCTAAAGTAAAATGTCATCATACACATTTGAATTCCTGATAAATTAGTTGTTACTTGTTTAATTTTCGCAATAGTAGATTAATAGAAAAACATGACTCTTAAATATCTTGTATAATTAACTGATTTTAGTTTTCTTAGTTAACGGTTAATATAAGTCTCTGTGGGTTCGAAATCCAACTTTCGATTCACTTTATTACTTGACAACCACTTATACTTGCGTGTACTTGAGAACCAACAATTGGTTCGATTTTATCGGGTTTTTCGGATTTTCGGGCTTTTGTTACTTAAATATAATTTTAATCTTACTTTGTTAATATTTGATAAGTAAATATATATTTAGTACAAATATAAAAAAATGACAAACATATTATCGATTAAAATATTCTTATGGGAGAATTTATTAGTAACACATAATAGTTGTTTTTTTAGTCGTCTGACAATAATTTTTCGTTGATGTACACTTTTAGGTTAACCAAATTTAGTAATTAAACATAAAAATCAATATGATATCTAAATATTAATAATCACTTCACACTCGAAAAAGATATAAGAATTTAATAGATATTAACGTATGATATGAATATATGGAAGAACAAAGAGATTGACGTATTTCAGTAACACTAGATAAGAAAGTCATCATACAACCCATTATTTACGGTTAATAAATATGGAGCACTTCATATTTTATTAAATATTATATCCCGTAAGAGAATTTCAAATATTTCTATATATTTGTTAATGTATATTCTATATAAAAATTATATATTTTTATGTCGGGTTGGTTCGAGTTTTTTTTTACTTAATACCAAACTAAATCAAACCAAACCAAATGAAAATTTTTAGTCGGTTTGATTTGATTTTTAGGTTTAGTGCTGTTTTTTGATTCGATTTGTACACCCGTAATCACGAGTGCTGATAATAGAAATTATTTCCTCTGGACTTAACTAATTGTAGTTATTTTCTTTTCAGAATTTTGAAGAGTAAACACTGCAACTAGAACCTGGTCATTCTCCATTTTTAAGATTTAATGAGGCTCTTTTGAAACTCAGTTGCAGAATTATGTTCCAGTTTCGTATTCACAAAATAAGAGGTCAGAAAACATTTTTAAGATTTGAACTGTTGGAAGCTAAATCGGCTCCTCCAACACCAAACATTTTAAATATAACAAAATTGTTAAGATAGTCAAAACTCTCAGACAAAATCTACCCTTGATCATTGTGCAGACTGCAGTTCCAATGTTAATTTCTTTCATCCTTTAGTCTATCTAAAGTCTTAATTTCCATAGTTCAAAGCACATTTGCAAACATTCTTCAGATTTTTTCAAGTGGATATGAGCTCATCCATCTCACAACTGTAGGGCAAATGACAAATTGCGAAGCACAACTATTGGAGATTCTCTCAGAATGAGCCCAATGGAATTAATAGTCAACAGCAATACAAGAAATCTAATCAATTTTCATCCAGATGCTTGTATCTATAAATGATCTCCTATGTCCACTTACTACTTGAATACAAGAAAATGAACCTATAAATATCTCTCGTGTTTTATTTATCTCATGTGAAAAGGGTCATATGATTAAAATCACAGTTGTAATAGACTACAAAACCAAATCTACCGGCTGACCTGCAACAATATGTTGCCAATAAGGATCAACTTGTTTTCTGTTTTGCCTTTTTGTTTACTTGATGGTTGATGCTGTTACACTCTCATTGCCATACAGTTATGTATAATCAACCTAGCACTGTTTCTTCCTTCACCAACATATTCTAATCTATCAAATGCCCAAAATGAAAGCTTATTTCCCAACAAACTCAATAATGCCCAAGACTTTTCTTGTTTCATTTGCTCTAATTCCAAAAAAGTCCTCCCTTCTGTCCCAATTTAAATGATGCACTTCCATTCTTAGTTTGTCCCCCAAAAAAATGATACTTCTTCCGTTTCAGTTTATGTGAACCTATTTTCTTTTTGGTCCGTTAAAAAAAAATGACCTCTTTCTAAATTTGAAAACAATTTAACTTAAACTTCAAATTTTACCCTTAATGAAAATCTTTTATAATCACACATATACTGACCCCATTTTGACTTGTTTAAGATTACAAATTCTAAAAAATTTCATTTTTTCTCAAACGACGTGCCAAGTCAAACAAGTTCACGTAAATTAGAACAGAGGGAATACCTTCCTATTACATTAATGAGTCGTTAATTACTAGTAAGATAACTGTTTTAAACATTACATAATCCCAATTCGGTTATACAATTATAGTTTATAAGCTCACCTATATTGAATTAAGCAAAATAAAAAAGGTTCAGACCTGACAAACATTGAAATTAGAAATATTGGAATTAAGGAAAGCCATTAACAGTAGCAGTGGCATAACGAAGGAGAGCTTCTGTGCCGAAACTCTGAGCCGGGTCGAACCTTCAAGCGAGATCCGGAGTCCGATTCGCCATGTCAACAGAAATATTGTACCCAAATAGAACTGAAAAGAAAGGAACAGAAGATACAAAAAGTTGGAAGTTAATAACAGTAACATCTTTGGAACTGATGAAATCTTTATACTTTTATAGGGAACCAGTTAAACAGAATAATTAAATTAAAGAAAATTATATTGTGAGAATATTTAACTTAATCTCTATTTTTAAAATGTTAGAGTTTATGTACTAAACTGTATAAAGGATCAAAATTTACTTTTTCCTATTTACATACAACATGATTTGATTTCTGGTATAAAGTATCCATATAACTATTTACTTGTATAGATTTTACGAGAAATTAATACGTAATATAGAATAGAATGTGCAATTAAAATACGTGTACATCGCATATGTTAATTACTAGGAGTAATTTCTTTTGCATAACTAGTGGATGACACCAACGTGACGTAGTTGTATATATTGGAAGGATGTTTAGTCCGAAACTAATTCAGGTTTCTGATGTGATCATGGATATTAATTTTGATTAAACATATTTTTTTTAAAGTCCAAATGTTAGTTAGCACCAAGAAATGTAGTAGAATAATAAAGTTCTTCCTTTCTTAATCTAAAAGCATCGAGTTCGAATCCTTAAAATTAAATTCTTTTAGTAAAAGGTTTTTATAATGAACTTACTACGATGCAAATACCAATTAATTGGAACAGTAGATTTCTCGCACCGCCAAATCAAAGAGGCAACCCTATCAATTTGGTTAGGTGCATAAAATATCTAGTATCCATGCAGGGTTTCAAGACAACTTGATAGTGCAAAAGGACCAAATACAACTTACACTCAGCAACAATATTTTTAATGAATCAAGAAAAGTTGATATGGAACATTAATTTAAGATAACCTATTTAAAAATGTGGTGGCTTTTTTTAATGGCTTACTAATGCCTTTAAATAGGGGTCCTATATCCATATTAATCCTCAAGAATAATTAACCACAACCAACTTCTCTCCTTTCTACTCCTAACCAAAATATACAAACTTTTTAAACTTAAATTTTTGCAGCCAACTCTCAGAAAATGGCACCAAGAAAAGACCTTTCAAAAATAGGCCAAGAAGCCTTTGCTCTTCTTGATGAACAAATCTATGGAAAAAGTAAAGGAAAGCCTAGTTTTCCTCCTCCTTCTACTGCTGTTAAAACAAGCAATAGTAAAAATTTCTATTACCAACAGTACCAACGTCAGAAGTCTAATCTTGTTCAATTCAAACCAGCTTCTGCAATTGAAGAGAGAGTTATTAACAGTTATGAAGCTGTCCAGTTACATGGAGGGGTTCTTGTTTGTGAATATTACAAGAGAAAATATTCATCAAAAGCTATGGCATATTACTGAGTTGTCTGCATACACTTTTGCATATATATGGTTATAAAGCAACTTTGTATGTTGTTGGAGTGTCTAATAAGAACAAGCCTTAAATCGAGTTACAAAATGAAAATTAGCGACAACTAGGGGCCGGCTGCTTAATTATGTATTTGGCCTAAATAGTGTACTTTTAAATTATTATGTTTCTTTAATTTTATACTTTTTAGTCCTGATCTAATTAATCCACATACTTTATCAATTGTTCCTTCTTTTTCCTTTCATCTTTTGCCTTCTCACTTTTCGTGCATGGGATTCTATCATTCTCATTTCAAAGACCATTATTGTTCGATGTAAAACTGATACCTAAGTACGATATGAAGTTTTGACTTTCGACCAAGTTTACGTCCAAACGCTAGCAAAATATCCGGAGAGAGAGAACTCACTGTTATATAACTATCAATTAACACTTATTATAGCTCAAACAAAATGTCCCTTTTCTGCACTATCAATGTAGTTAAACACTTGATTTCTTGTTTGAGCAACGAAAGTCCATCTTGCATAGTTGGTAATTAATTAGGTAATTTTATTGAGGTTAACTATAACCTGTGTGATTCTTTGCTGCTTGTAACTAGTAACTATTTACTTTAATTAGATGCATCTATAAATAAGGTGATGATGCTACCTTGTTCGTTGAAAGAGCGTGTTTAATCAGTACGTATTCGTATAGCTCTAACTTTATTTTCTTCACATAATTAACACATCTCAAATGTGATAATTGACATTAAGGCATGCCAAAAAGTGCCTAAGTTATTGGTCTTACATAGTGTCGAGACAACATTGATTTATGTGATCCTGATTCGCTGGCTTATCAAAAAATTAGCTTTAGTTCGTTGAGGGAGGGAAAATAGAAAAGATCATATAGAAGTGTGCACTACAATTGCAGCGATTTATAAAGTTGTCATAGAAAATGCAAAAGTCATCCCAAAAGGTTACTAGAGCGTCACTGAGATAAGTACAGTCGTTGAAACATATTTCTGAATACGCTGAAAAGTCTTCATAGGAAATTAGTTAGTCACCACAAAAAGGGAAAAAAATATTGTTAAAGAATGTATTTGTTTCTCATCAATTGTGTAAGGGTTTTTCTAAAAGGGTTTATAATGTTCTGGTCACTCCATTTATTGTCTAAAGATTTTGGGTTAATGCTCAAATTCTTTTACATTGTATTAGAGCAAACATTTGGCTTGGTGAGCATAGTTGCATGATGTTAGGCTAAAATACTATACTATTAGTACATTACTCGTCTTACCTATTGTTAATTTAGTGGTAATTTGTGCGATATTTGAGCTAAATTATGTTATTTTACGTGTAGGAGCATCGAAAGACAAAGACGAGTGAAGGTTTCACAAAAAGAGGACGAAAATGCAAGAAAAGAGCACAAAAATGCCAAGTGCCTAAACCGTGCTACAGACCAGGCGTCGCGAGGCCTATAGCCAGCTTGACCGCGCTACAGACCAGGCTTTGCGAGGTTTGTAGCCAGGTTGACCACGCTATAAGCCTGGCTTCGTGAGGTCTATAGCCTGGTAATTAAAAGTCATGGGTTAAAAGTCTCCAACCCGGATTTGGACTCGAGGACTTCAACGCTAGCCTATAAATACTCCCTAAACATGTCTAAGAGAGAGGAGGACGTTTCTAGAGCAGATTCGACCAAAAGGGAGACCTGTTTGGAGAGGGAATTCGACCTAAGGAGGCAAAAACATGCTAGGAGCAAGGCATGGAATTGTTTTACGAGTTTTTTACTTCCTTCTTCCTATTTTCATTATTGGTTAATATTGTAGTTTTGTATACTATTATGAACAAGTAATTTGTTATCTAGGATTTTGATGAAACCTTTTGTAGGATGAATTCTTGTTACATTTTTACATAATTGAGCCGTTGAATTTCTCTACTTGTTCAACTACGTGTTTATAGCTGTTGATTTAATGGTCATCAATTGATTGTGCCTATTTAATATGTATGGCTTGGAAAAGGGTACATATTTAGGTAGTTGTTGAACAACATCACTCCTAGCGTATGTGAGGAATCATTACAGAGGGTAAATGTGGGATTAGGAATAACGAAATCTTGGTGCGATCTTAGTGAGCGGTGAATCAGTGTGAGCTAGCGTATTTCAGAAGAATATGTCTAGTAAATTGTGGTAGTTGCTCGGAAGAGAATTACGATAAACGAAGTACTCATAATCGATAGAGACTACTTAGGCGAAATTATAGAAAATTGTTGAACAACATCACTCCTAGCGTACGTGAGGAATCAATATAAAGGGTAAATGTGGGATTAGGAATAACGAAATCTTGGTGCGATCTTAGTGAGCGGTGAATCAGTGTGAGCTAGCGTATTTTAGAAGAATATGTCTAGTAAATTGTGGTAGTTACTCGGAAGAGAATTACGATACACGAAGTACTCACGATCGATAGAGACTACTTAGGTGAAATTATAGAAAACGTAGCGGGAAGGATTCCGACAATTGGGAAAATCACAACTCAGGTCGCTCATAGATGTGAATTGAAAAAGCAAGCCCAAATTCTTTTTAATTAGGCTCTATAGTCTGGTCCCTGTCCCTGGTAAGGTCTGATTGTTATCCGTAAGTCTTGTTTTGACCGCGGGAAGGTGAACTTTGCAAAAGTGCTTATTTGGTTGGGAAGAATAGGACTTCTGACTCCAAGCCTACCCTACCCGAAAAAAAGTTTCAGCTATTGATGTAGCCTCTTGTCGATACTACTAGTCTTCTCGCTACCTACTAGAAAAATCCCATCAAGATAGATTGAATCGACGACCTATACTTCAACTAAAGGCACAAGCGCGTACAACTGCTATATAATATTTATTAGTTAATCAATAGAAATAAAAACCAAATCTTTATAACTAGAAAATTATTTGAACTTGTGTTTCTTTGCGATATTAAATAACTGTAGCTAAACCATAGTTCTCTGTGGGATTCGACTTCGGACTTTTAGACCGGATTATATTTGCAGCGACCGCTTATCCTTTTTAGGACCAGAGTCGGGCGTGATCAAATTTTGGCGCTGTTGCAGGGGAAATTACGGTGTAGCTGTATGTGTACATATTTCTATGTTTCAAGTTTAAACTTTTATTTTTGTTTTCTTGTATTTGATATTTTTAATTTTTGTTTACTTGTTAATTTGAGAAATATGGCATTGTTGAATTATGGGAGTTTTGATGTTGGTAATTCTACTGTTGATCTTCCTTGTGTGCATTGTGGAGGAAACCACCTGTGGAAAATTGTCAAAATATTTCTGAGAGCGAGTTATGTGCACCAACTCAATCTTATGTGTGGAATGTATGTGATATGTGTGGTGGTCAAGATGGTCACTTTCATGGTTGTGATTATATTTCTTATCTTCCCCCAATCCCTTACTTTGATGGTTCTTTTTTTTCTTGTGAAGTTACTATGAACAAAGAACCCAGGGATGATGACCTGAAAGAGATCAAGGATATGCTAAGGTGCCTTGTGGAAAAAAATAATAAGAAACAACTGCACATACAAAGGCAAGATGCTACTATTCGCAACATGGAGACATAAGTAAGACAACTAGTTGACGCATTTACTGCTCAACAAGCCAATGTTGTGGATAATAGCCAAGAAGAGCATGAATTAGATACCAAAGTTGAGGTTCTAATGGAAGAGGTCAGAGTAAAACACCAACAATCTAACCAACTAGAATTTGAGGATGCCAATGTTGAAGAAGTAACACTAGAGTCAACCAGGGGCGTTGAAGATACAAATTTAGTTGACTCTAGTGTAATTGGTGTTGAGGAAGTTGACAATCTTGAAGTTCATATATTTGAGCGCATTGGATCTCATTATAAATACTTCTCTACATTATGTTCAGATGGTGAAATGGAAATTGATCCATATGAGCTAATGCAAGAGTCAAAGGACGAGGTAGATGAGCCCTATATTCTTAAACTTTCAAGGCAGTCTAGGCAAAGTGACACTCCTCAGTTGAGAGCCAAAAAGTACATAAATAATTATTTATTTTTTGGCTCGCAAAAATTTGTATCGCCTCAAGAGCATGATCATAGAGAAGAATCAAAACTTGGGGTCCAATTCATAAGTTTGAAGTGGATGCAGAAAGTGATTCATGTCGTGCCGCGACGTTAAATCAAGCGCTTGTTGGGAGGCAGCCCAACTTTACTTCTTTTTTATTTTTGTTTTTTTATTATTGTATTATTCTTGTGTGTCGATTTTTGATTTTCTAGGAGCATGGAAAGCAAAGCCATTGGAAGAATACAACAGCAAACCAGATGGTTGGAACTAAGTGTGAGGTACCTGCACGAAGGACCAAGCATGGGAGAAGTCTGAGTACCCCATGAGCTGCTAGTGCTTCGGCCTTTGGCCTATCAGGGAGTTTCTTTTAACCTCTTATTCATATGGTGTGCAATAAGGATAATGCAAAATTTTAAATGTGGGGTGAGGAGATTGTCTGGGTGACTTTCTATGCTATTTTAGTTGTGTTAGTTTAATTGAATAATGCTTTTATTTTTAAATATAAAAGATTGGACTTTTCCTGACGATGGATCTATTAGACAATTTTCTTAAGGGTTTAAAGTCTGACGAAAAAAAATTAAAGAAAAAAGAAAAATCCAAAAATATTTTTTATTTTATTTGTAGGTAGTAATAATCCCCTGTGGTTTTTCTTTGTGCCTCGATTTTTTTTCATGGGATGTAGTTTGGTCCGGGTCATAGTTTTTTATTTTTAGAGTAGAATAGGATCTAGGAATAATGGAAGGAAGATGAAATTTCTAGGTGCCCTTTTGAGCTGTTTGATAGTAGCATATTTAAGCTCTAGCATGTGTATTATCTTCCATGTAGTTTGAAATTACTTATGATGCCTTATTGAGTTAGAAAACATGTCTATTTCCACCGTCCTTAGTGAGTCATGTGTCATATGTGGTGACAATTGTATAAACCGTGTCATTGCATTAGAGTTTAGAACTCTCCCGGCATGTGAGTTGAAGCGAAATTTTAAGTTTTGCTCGGTTTGTAAAACGATTTTAGGATTTATTTGATCCTTTTGAACTTAATGCTTACCACAAATAAATTATCCCTAGTCAACCCTTTTGAGCCTATAAACTTTTGTTTGGCAACTACATTACAAGCATATACCTTAAGTTCTGAATTATCATTATTTTGATCCTTTTACCTCTTAAAATACTTTAATTATGAAATGATCGCTAGAAGAAGTAAGGACTAAGTGTGGGGTGGCTTTCTTGTGGAGCCAATGAAAGAAAGAAGGGTGCACTTGTTTTGTAAAGTAATACACCACTAGCGGAAACTGCAAAGGGAAAAACAATAGTAGAAAAAAAAGAGAAAATAAAAGAAGGAAAAATATAGATGAATAAGTTATTGTCTTGTTCTTGCTAGTGGGGTATAAAGTAAAGTAGTGCTTAAAGAAAGAGAAAATATTTCTGGGGGTTATATTGTTTGTGAAGTGAAGTTGTGTTGAAGAAAAATATGCGTAAAGTTAAGTTTGTGATGTGTTAAAGTGCTTAGGAAGGTTAGTCACTATTCCTAAATTTATCCTACCCGTCCCTTAGCCACATTACAACCATTAAAAAGTCTTAATTGATTTTAGATTGAGCAAGCCTACATTAGTAGATATTTACATAATGGGCAAGCCTATGGTACTTTGTATATGCATGTGACTTCTTTGTGAGAGTGAAGAATTTCTTTGATACATGTGGGTCCTTAAAATATATTTGAGCATTTGATTCGAATGTGTGAATTCAACTTACTCTTTTGTTCTTGTTGTGAGAGCACATGATTTCACAAGGGATAGCTGGCGTTATTAGATATCTCTATGATGCTAAGTGTTCGAGCCATGAATGCATTGTGATATTAAGTCGGTTTGTGAGGCTAGGATTGTTATAAGCATGATTTCTGAAGTATGATATTGAGTAAAGGGAAGTTTGTGTTGAAGGCATACGCTAAAGTTTAATTGTTTCTATCAACCATAGTCATAGGTATGGTGTTCTTCGGATGTGCTAAACGAAAATAAGGTGCTCTAGGAATTGGTGGTTGACTCGAGGACGAGCAACGTTTAAGTGTAGGGTGGTGATGTTAGGCCAAAATGCTATACTTTTAGTACATTACTCGCCTTACATAATGTTAGTTCAGTGGTTATTTGCACGACGTTTCAGCTAAATTATGTTGTTTCATGTGTAGGAGCATCGGAAGACTAAGACGAGTGAAGGTTGCACAAAAAGAATACCAAAATGCAAGACAAGAGCACAAAATGCCAAGTACCTAAACCGTGCTACAGACCAGACTTCGCGAGGTCTATAGCCAGCTTGACCGCGCTACATACCAGGCTTTTCTAGGTCTGTAGCCAGGTTGACCGCGCTATAAGCCTGGCTTCGCAAGATCTATAGCCCGGTAATTAAAAATCGTGGGTTAAAAGTCTTCAACCCGGATTTGGACTCAAGGACTTCAACCCTAGCCTATAAATACTCCCTAAACATGTCTAAGAGAGAGGAGGACATTCTTAGAGCAGATTCGACCAAAAAGGAGACGCTTTTGGAGAGGGGATTTGACCTAAAGAGGCAAGAACATGTTAGGAGCCAGGCAGAGAATTGTTCAACGAGTTTTTCACTTCCTTCTTCCTATTTTTTTATTGGTTAGTATTTTAGTTTTGCATACTATTATGGATAGCTAATTTGTTATCTAGGTTTTTGATGAAACCTTTTGTAGGATGAATTCTTATTATGTTTTTACATAATTGAACTGTTGAATTTATCTACTTGTTCAACTACGTGTTTATTGCTGTTGATTGAATGGCCATCAATTGACTGTGCCTATTTAGTATGTATTGCTTGGAAAATGGTACATATTTAGGTAGTTTTTGAACAATATCTCTCCTAATGCATGGATGAATCAATACAAAGGGTTTAAATGTGGGATTAGGAATAACGAAACCTTAGTGCGATCTTAGTGAGTGGTGAATCAGTGCGAGCTAGTGTATTTCGGAAGAATATGTCTAGTAATTATGATAGTTTGTCGGAAGATATTGACGACACCCGAAGTACTCACGATCGATCGAGACTACTTATGAGAAATTATAGAAAACGTAGCGGGAGGGATTCCTACAATTGGGAAAATCACAACTCTAGACTTTCTTAGGCTTATCTCCAATTTTATCCTTGTTAGTTGATAATTTTACTGCTATATAATATTTGTTAGTTAATTAGTAGAAATAAAAATCAAATCTTTATAGCTAGAAAATTATTTGAACTTGTGTTTCTTTGCGATATTGAACAATTGCAGCTATACTTTAGTTCTTTGTGGGATTCGACTTTGGACTTTTTGACCAGATTATATTTGCAGCGATCGCTTATCCTTTTTAGGACTAGAGTTGGCGTGATCATTGCAAAACTACCTTCTCTCCTTATGTACTATCGCTATGAGTTCCTCTCTCTCAACTCAGCTAGCTTCTTTGCGCTCTCCCTCCCCTCTCTAATCAACCTATCAAGTCACTTGTATTGCGCTGATAATATATTATAAGCATGTTGTGCCTAAGCTACATATCTCCCTCTGGTTCAATCTCTCTTATGTTGAGCCTCCTCTCTCTCTTAAAAAAAAAAGACCACCCTTACACAATTGATGACCATGAACAAGTACATTCTCTGTAGCCAGGTTGACCGCAGTATAAGCGTGGCTTCGCAAGGTCTATAGCCCGGTAATTAAAAATTGTGGGTTAAAAGTCTCCAACCCGGATTTGGACACAAGGACTTCAACCCTAGCCTATAAGTACTCCCTCAACATGTCTAAGAGAGAGGAGGACATTTTTAGAGCAGATTTGACCAAAAGGGAGACACTTTTGGAGAGGGGATTCGACCTAAGGAGGCAAGAACACGCTAGGAGCAAGGCAGAGAATTGTTCTACGAGTTTTTCACTTCCTTCTTCCTATTTTTATTATTGGTTATTATTGTAGTTTTACGTACTATTATGGATAGTTAATTTGTTATCTAGGGTTTTGATGAAACCTTTTGTAGGATGAATTCTTATTAAGTTTTTCCATAATTGAACCGTTGAATATCTCTACTTGTTCAGTTACGTGTTTATTACTGTTGATTGAATGACCATCAATTGACTGTGCTTATTTAGTATGTATTGCTTGGAAAAGGGTACATATTTAGGTAGTTGTTTAACAACATCACTCCTAACGTGTGTGAGGAATAAATACAGAGGGTTTAAATGTGGGATTAGGAATAACGAAACCTTGGTGCGATATCTTAGTGCGCAGTGAATTAGTGCGAGCTAGCGTATTTCGGAAGAATATGTCTAGTAAATTGTGGTAGTTCCTCGGAAGAGATTTACGACACCCGAAGTACTCACGATCGATAGAGACTACTTAGGAGAAATTATAAATAATGTAGCGGGAAGGATTCCGACAATTAGAGAAATCACAACTCTAGACTTCCTTAGGTCTCCAATTTTATCCTTGTTAGTTGATAATTTTACTGCTATATAATATTTGTTAGTTAATTAGTAGAAATAAAAATCAAATCTTTATAACTAGAAAATTATTTGAACTTGTGTTTCTTTACGATATTGAACAACTGTAGCTAAACCTTAGTTCTTTATGGGATTCGACTCCGGACTTTTTGACCAGATTATATTTGCAGCGATCGCTTATCCTATTTAGGACTAGAGTTGACGTTATCATTGCACAACTACCTTCTCTCCTTATGTACTATCGCTATGAATTCCTCTCTCTCAACTCAACTAGCTGCTTTGCGTTCTTCCTCCCCTCTCTAATCAACCTATCAAGCCACTTGTATTGCCCTGATCATATATTATAAGCATGTTGAGCCTAAGCTGCATATCTCCCTCTAGTTCAGTCTCTCTCATGTTGAGCCTCCTCTCTCTTTTAAAAAAAAAAAAACCCAACCTTACACAATTGATGACCATGAACAATTACATTCTCTAACACCTCCCACACGTGTGAACCCCAAGAACAATAGTTACATGTGCGGAAAGGTGTTAGTGGATGTACTTGTTCCTAATCATAAATTGTGTACTTTCGCCTTTGGTGATTAATCTGAAAATTTTATCTTGATTTAAAGTTTTAAATTATCGGGAGAATTTTAGTATTTTAATTGGTTGGTTATTAAATTTCACTTTGATCCTGAAGGTCGATTCTCTATCTTGTAATCATTTTTCCATTTCCCCTATCCCTATGTATAATAAATTTTTTTTAAAAAAAAATTAGACCACGTCCCCCGGGTCCTATGTTAGTATTCACCAGTATTTTAAAAGGCATTTTCGGGGCGAGCCCTAGGGCGAGTCCTGGGGCGAGGTGCACTAAAAACGCCCCGAGGCCATGGTGTAGGGCGAATGTCTCAAGAGACTTTCACTAAAAACGCCCCGAGGCCATGGTGTTGGGCGAATGTCTCAAGAGACGTACACTCAGAAATTCGGGGCATACACCTGGGCGTTCGGGGCGCAAGCCCGAGCGTTTGAGGTGCGTGTTTCTAGTGAGGCGTAATTTCTAGAGATTTTTTCAAACTAAAACAAAATTTGTTGAATAAGTCCGTCATATAATACCCAAATTCTCAAAAGTCAGCTTAGTAATTACTCGATTTTAAAAAGGAAATAAAATGTATTAAATTTAAAAATTAAGTCCTTTTTTATTGATTGAAGCCCTAATTCATGATCTTTCCAAATTATTTATCTTGTCCGCTAGTCTGCTATTTTCTCCCAAAAACAACAAATATTCAATTTTGTTTTACAAATATAAAGAGAACTACATTCTCCTTCATTGCAGCAAATTCAAATTTCAAATTGCAAGTTCCTGTTTGTTCCTCCATGTAGAAAACTTTATTCTTTTAGACTCAAATTACTTGTGCTTGTAAGTAGCGTATAATAGATTGTTTTGACTAGTATATTGTGGGGAGGAGCCCGCGCGCGCGCACACACATATATATATAGTTTTTTTTTCAATTTTTATGTAATTTTACCTGCTTATAAATATTTACTGTAATTATATTATTTTATAAAATATTAAAAATTAAATACCTATTGAGCTTACGCCCCGTGCCTCGGGACTTACGCCTCGCGGAGATATATATAAAACGTCTCGCCTAACGTCCACGCCTTTGAAAACAGTAGTATTCACAACAAAAACTTAGTAAACCAAGAAAATTGGAAAGGGGAAAAGGAAAATAAAATGCCAAATACAGATCACGCTGCCTTCTCTTTATGTTTGCTTATAAAGAAGGTCCTATTCCCACCGAAAGAAGAGCAATTTAATACAACTGAATTTCTTCTATCCATAGAAATAATGCAAAGAATGTTACCCTAAGAAATTCAGATTTGTTCTTTTCCCCTACTTTCTGCAAATTTATTTAGATCACGTATCCAACATATTCCCTTTCAGAAGATCCCCCTTTTCCAATTATATAATCCAATTTGCATATGTTCAAATAACCCAAATATCTAAATGAGATGTGATCTTATATATTAATCATATACCTTGCTGACCTGTAAGTAGTGTCAAATCGAGCATATAATTTGTGATATTTTGTCCATATAAGATATTAGTCATACAATGATCAAAATTAATCCTAGGATATTGGAATAACAACAACAAAATACCGGGTATATAACCCCATATTGTGTAGTCTGGGATGAGTAAAGTGTAAGCAAACCTTACCCCTACCTTGTGGAAGTAGAGATGTTATTTTCGAAAGACCCTCAGCTCAAGAAAAACAATTCTTGGCAGATTTGAACAAGAGAACATTAATGAAGAGGCCATGTTGAAAATACTGACGACAAGAACATTAACAATAGCAAAATAACAAAGTAATTAGATAATCCAAGCAAGGGACACAACAAATAATAATAAAAATCGAAGAATAAAAAAATACAAAAATAATAATACTAATACTGATATGTGAAAAACGGAGCAGATACAACCCTAGGATATTAGAGAGCATAATATACAGAACGGCCATATTAGATGTAAAGGGATTAGTATGTAATTACTTTTCTCTGTTTCTTTTGTTTAAAGTACATAAGAAGGTGATTAGAAAGGTCATACTATTAATTAGGAGCAACTTAGTTAATCAGATGCTTAATAATGCCTCTTATGATGCATTAATTTTATTTTTAATTTGGAGTAAAGGAATATTAACTAACGTTTGAAGCTCAGAAGGAATCTGATTCACGCAACTTCTTTTTGCTCTTTTCTTTTCTTTAATTTCTTTGAAAAAGTAGTGTTAGGTAAAATACTGATTTTAATAGTAATTATCACCACCTCCACATGATTATTCTTATTTTACCACATAAATAATGAAGTTAGTGTGATGATCCAAAAGGTCATTTCGTGTAATTTTAGCTAAATTTATGTTCCGAGGCCGTGAAAGTCTCCTTTTATCTCACCTCGTGTCACACCTCCTTATTTATACGCCCCCAAGGGGGTATGGGAGTTTTTTCACTTAAAGTGTCATTATTCGAAATGGGATTATTTTATTTATTAGAGTCGCCACTTGGAATAGTTTATTTGGTGT
>ML430573.1:23840-35976 GCA_005239525.1 Nicotiana knightiana | reverse complement strand
ATTGAAAAGTAAAATGCTCCTTGTTAATGAAATGTGTACGTGTTGAAGGATATTGCTCGAGGATGAGAAAGAGTCTAAGTGTGGGGTGTTGATGCGTGGCTAGAAATCATGGTTTTAAGCATTATGTACCTTACATTTTATGTGGTTTTGTGATAACAATACACGTATTATGTGCATAATGGAGTCTATTTCATGTGTAGGTGAATTGGAGATGGAAGCCGAGCTAAATGGATGCATAAACATCAAAAATACGCTCAAGAGTCGAAAAGGAGTGACCCGGGCTATAGCGGGGCTTTTGGGACTTAAAAGCCAGGCCTACCCAGGCTATAGCTGGGCGTTTGGGGCTTAAAGCCAGGCCTACCCAGGCTATAGTGGGGCGTTAGAGCCTAAACGCCAGGCCTACCCAGGCTATAGCTGGGCGTTTGGGGCTTAACGCCTGGGGTCTCTGTGTCCGGTCCAATCTGAGTTTTGAAGGTTTTAAGTGTTTCCCGGTATGAATAGAAGTCTCCTACACGTTAGGGTTTGTCCCAAACATATAAATAGACCCAAAAACACAAATTTGAGGGGAGGATGCCATTTTTGGAGAGAAGATACACACAAGATCATTGAGGAAGCAAATGATTATCAGTTTTCTTCATCTTACTCTAGTATTTTCCATTTATGCAAAACTTATGCAATTGTTTGATTCTAGCATGAGTGGCTAAACACCCATTGTTCTGGGGTTGTGGTTTAGCCATGAATATTGTTATTCGACATTAATTTAACCTTGATTATAGTTCACTCAATATATGGTTGTTTCTTCAATTCTGCGTTTAATTGCTTAATTGTCTGGCCAGCAATTAGGTTCTATATACTATCTATGTTATGCTTGGGAAAGCCGTATATAGATTAGAGAAGAATTGAAGAGAGCGCGATCTTAACCCTTCAGGGGAGCGGATTTGTGGTTAGGATAGGAATATACCTAGTCACCGTGCTTAATTAAACATCGTAATCTTAGTGCGTTCTAATAGATTAATTTCATAGGAATATATGCGTTAATCTATTGAGAATAGGCGAGTAGTACTTCGGGAGAAGGCTACGAGAGAAATTATCGATTAATTAGCAACCATGCGTGAATTATATGAAAGGGAGAGTTAATTAGAATGAAATACGAGTGGTGAACTGATCACAACCCTGGAATATTTGTCTCTACTGAATACACACAACAATATTTTTATCACTTGATAATAATTTAGTTCATAGAATTGTAGTATAAATTAGTTACATTACTGGATTTTGTTTTGGCTCGATTAAATAACAATTATAGTGATTCAACAAGTAGTTTACGCAAGTCCCTGTGGGTTCGACATTCAATTTAACATTATATTACTTACGACCACGTATACTTGCGTGTGCCTTTTGGACCAACAAATAACCAAAGAGAAGGATCAATTATCTAAATAATGTGAAATGCTAAAAGCAAAGTGCATGAACCTGGAAATCAGAGTAAGTGAATCTGAAAAGAAAAACACTGTCTTGTTGAACCAGGTTCATCCACTTGAAACTGAGATTCTAGAACTAAAATCTGAAAACTTAAAGCTAAAGCTAGAATCTAGTAAAAAGGTTGTTGATTATTCTCATATCATGTTAGAACAAAACGTGGGAAAACTAAAAGATAAGATGTATGCCAAGGATGAACTGATAAGAACTCTTAACGAAGAACTTGGCAAAGTCAAACATGAATTAGATCGAACTTGTAAATGGAATAAGTCCTCTGATGCCCTGATATGGCTTCAAGAGAATCGTAGTAGCAACCGGAGAGGGATTGGCTTTGGAAGTCAATTTACCAAGTGGGATCCCAAAGGCAAGTATCTCACTCTCCCTGAGAATAAAATCTGCACCCATTGTGGTAAGACTGACCACTACAAATATGAGTGTACTGCAAAAGAGCATGCCAGTCGAAAAAATGAGAGGTTTGTCAAAAAGAAAAACTGGCTACCAAATTGGGCCAGAAAAAATTTGATTCATACATTCTCTCATAGAAAAGGACCCAAACCAGTTTGGGTTCTTAAAACTAACCCCCGATTCTTTTTGTAANGAAATATAGCCTGATTAGTGTATCACAACTGTGTGACAGAGGTAACCTGGTTGCCTTTACTTCCACAAAATGTTTTGTGATTAACGCTTACTGACAAGATTATTTTGCAGGGAAAAAGAATAAATAACATCTATGTCATAGACTTGTCCACACTGTCTGAAAACTTGCCTAAGTGTGTTGCATAGTGATCCCCTTCTGTGGCACAAAAGACTTGGTCACGCAAGTCTAAATCAGCTAAACAAACTAGTCTCTAAAGACTTAGTGGTAGGGCTTTCTAAGATTAAGTTCAAGGAAGACAAAGTTTGTGAGGCATGTGCCAAGGGGAAGCAGGTAAGGTCTTCTTTCAAAAGTAAGAAAATTGTCAGTACCTCCAGGACGTTGGAACTGGTTCATATGGATCTGTGTGGTCCTATGAGAACTCTGAGAAGATGTGATAAGAGATATGTGATGGTGTTAGTTGATGATTATTCAAGGTTCACTTGGACCTTATTCCTGGCATCTAAGGATGAAGCATTTGATATGTTCACCTTATTTGTCAAGAAAACTCAAAATGAATTAGGACATCAACTAGCATCAATAAGATCTGACCATGGTATTGAATTTGAGAATGTTAAGTTTGCTGAGTTCTGTGATGAACATGGTGTCAATCATAACTTTTCTGCTCCTAGAACCCCACAGCAAAATGGGGTTGTTGAAAGGAAAAATAGAACTCTTGAAGACATGGCAAGAACCATGCTTCTATCTAGCAAACTACCTCACAGCTTCTGGGCTGAAGCAATAAACACTGCTTGTTACATAATCAATAGATGCATGACCAGACCTCTGGTAGAGAAAACTCCCTATGAATTACTTAAAGGGAGAAAGCCCAACATATCCCACATTAGGGCTTTTGGATGCAAGTGTTTTGTGCATAATAATGGCAAAGATTCCATAGGAAAATTTGACCCCAGAAGTGATGAGGGAGTATTCTTGGGATATTCATTACATAGCAAAGCTTATAAATTGTATAATAAAAGAACTATGTGTGTAGAAGAAAGTGTACTTGTCTTTGATGAAACTAACACTCTTGCTGAGAGACAGGAACCAGAAGATGAGGAGCTTAGACTGGTGAGAAGCAGTGAAAACATTGAAGCAAACATGGAAGATGGAACAGGTGATGGACCAGGTTCAACTACCCCAAACAACATGACAAGGGGAATTCAACATATGCAACCTGGCCCTGGTCCTGCTCCACAGCAACATGACACCATGTAATTGTCTAGGAATGAATAACTGGTACTCAAACCACACAGATATTAGAGTTCTCAACCTCTTGAGAACATCATAACAAATTTGACATGGAATCAAAACAAGATCATCCTTGAAAAATCTGTGTGCGTTTGATGCCTTTCTATCCATGACTGAACCAAAGAACATTAGGGAAGCCCTACAAGATGCTGATTGGGTAAATACCATGCAAGAAGAGCTGAATCAGTTTGAAAGAAGTCAAGTATGGCACTTGGTACCCAGGCCACTAGACAGATCAGTGATTGGCACCAAGTGGGACTTCAGGAACAAGCTCTATGAGGATGGAACTTTTACAAGAAATAAGGCAAGACTAGTTGTTCAAGGGTATAGTCAAGAAAAGGGAATTGACTATGATGAGACCTTTGCCCTGTGGCAAGACTGGAAGCAATCAGACTTCTTATAGCATTTGCTGCACACATGGAATTCACTCTTCATCAGATGGATGTTAAGAGTTCCTTTACTATCTGAAAGAAGATGTATTTGTCAAGCAGCATCCAAGTTTTGAAAGCAAGGAGTCACCTGACCACGTATACAAACTCGACAAGTTTCTGTATGGTCTCAAACAAGCACCAAGAGCATGGTTNAGAATTGATCAAGAAGTTTAAAATGGAAGACTCAAAGGAAATAGACACTCTCATAGCCACAACTACAAAATTGGATGTGGATGAACCTGGTTCATCCGTTGATCAGAAGCTATATAGGGGGATGATTGGGTCTCTATTATATCTCACTGCCAGCAGACCTGATATTATGTTCAGTGTGGGACTATGTTCTAGGTTTCAGGCAAATCCAAAGGAGTTCCACCTCACTATAGTGAAGAGAATTTTTAGATATTTGAAAGGCACCACTAATTTGTGCCTTTGGTATCCTAAAGGTAGTAATTTTGACCTTGTAGGATATGCTGATGCTGATTATGCAGGTTTCCTGGTTGACAGGAAGAGTACTTCAGGCATGGCTTTCTTTTTGGGCTCCTGCCCTGTGTCTTGGCCATCAAGAAACATAATTCAGTAGCTTTGTCTACTGCTGAGGCTGAATAGGTGGCTGCAGCCTCTTGCTGTGGTCAGTTGCTATGGATCAAGCAATAACTCATGGACTTTGGTATAGATGTGGGATGTATTCCTATTTTATGTGATAACACTAGTGCCATTAGTATGACGAAGAACCCGGTTCATCATAAGAGAACTAAGCACATAGATGTTAGGCACCATTTCCTGAGGGATAACTATGAAAAAGGAATGATCTCAATTGAATTTTGTGCTACTGATAAACAAATTGCAGAATATTTACTAAAGCACTGAGTAGGGAGCATTTTGAGAGAAACATGCTTGAATTAGGGATGATTAAAATTACCTGATTGAAAAAAAAAACAAAAAAAAAAAAACAAAAATTGAATTTTTTTTTGTGGCTAGAAACACTAACATAGATAATCAACCAGACTAATCATTGCTCAGCATCATGACTCTACTGTCATACTCTCTTGCCCTGTATGAATATGATTCTCTGGTTACTAATGATGTTTCTCTATATTTGTAAATTGAGGCAAATTAAGGACTTTAACACGATGAATCTGGTTCATCTCTACTGGTTCATCTGACTGACAAGGTACTTGCTCATATCCATACAGTTATTGAACTAATTACAGTTACAAATGAGCAGGATTTTATCTATATTTGGTTCATTTCAAATTCTTTGTACGAATCCCTAAATGAACCTGTTCCAAGAAGTCCCATCAGTACTAAATTAGCCTAGAGGTAGGGAACTCTTAACTATATAATCAATGACACTCCTACAACTATTAGACTCCCACTTGAATAAATATTCTACCTGTTGTATAATTAATAGCCATATCTTATATAAGGGTCATCATTACTCTTTTCTTCATGAAGTAATCGTCGAACCAAGACCATTATTCTTCAAACACAAAACTGATCACTTTTCTTTTCTTCCTAACAACACTCGTAATCATGTCTTCACCACCACCTGCTTCTTCTTCTTCATCACCAATTCGTTATTATGATGGAGGGCATTATGAATCAGATTCAAATTCTCCATCTGTATACAATTCTCAATCACCAGAAAGAACCTCATCCCCTGAAAACCCTCCTATTCCCAAACCCACATATAACCCTTACCCAGCCCCTCGTGGTCGTTGTGTAAAGGTTCTTGCCAGAAAATCAGTGGCTTCTGGGTCCCGTGCAAGATTCTTGGAGGCAATTCTGCAGGCTGAAAAGGATAATAATTCTGAATCATCAAGTGAATCTTTTAAATCAGTCAACAAGGATGAAGCACCTGGTTCATCAAATTCTGAACAAGGTAATCTTGATGCAATTTTTGAGTCTGTTAATGCTGAGAACAGGTTTGTTCTGGTTAGGTCGGTAGTTGATGTTGAAGTGCCTAGTAGGCAAGGAAAATTGGAAAAAGGTAAAGTTCTTGAGAGAGGGATTTGGGGAGGATGGTACTAAATTGACTATCTGTGGTCCCATTCCTGAGAAGGTTGGAGAAGATGTCACAGAGTTAGGGGGAAGTGTAGTCGAGGAAGCAGCGGCAGGTCTAGCAAGCTTGAAGAAAGGAGCAGATGAACCTGGTTCATCTAGGGACGAGACGTTGGCTAACAGGCTAAGGAAACTGGGGGAGTCCTATAACCCTAATAAAAGGAGGACTCAGAAGTCCAAAAAGGCTACTAACCCAGTTCCTTCTAAGAAGAGGAAAGCAAGAAAAGTGTCTGCCACACCTACAAGAACCGTTAAAAGGACCAGGTTCAAGGCAAGAAAAGTGAAGGTCGTTGAGAAAGACGATGATAAAGAGTGGAGTGGAGAAGATGAGGGGGAAGTTGGTGAGATGGCTGACAGAATCACCTTGTTTGGCAAAAGAACATTTCTGAAGGAAAAGTTGTTGAAGGATCTCGAGGAACCTGGGATGAGATACGTGCTGGACACACTGGATGTTCAGGGGTGGAAGAACATGGTCCTTCACATGGAAGGAATGTTGGATAGAGTTGAACTGGTGGAGTTCATGGGTAATGCAGTGGTCAAGGACGGCAGGGTCACTACTACAGTCAAAGGAATTCAAGTCTCCTTTGATGCTAAAGATCTAGGAGAAATTCTGCACATTCCTGCTGAGGGCTACGAAGATTACACTAGGCAAAGATGGCCTAGTTTGGATGGATTAGCCTTAGAAATCAACATTACCGAATTCTTCAGTGATAATGAAAGTGAAATTGAACCCAGGCCAGTCTACAAAAGTGAAATGAAGCCAGAGCACAAGTTGCTCTTCGAGTTTGTCATCAAGTTCTTGCTGCCAAGACAAGAACGAAGGCACATAGCCAACTATATGGATCTGACCTTGATGGAGTGTTTGTATAGGGGAAAGAAGATCAATTGGATAGCCTTCATCATCCAACTCTTGGACAGATTTTTGAATGGAACAAAAGCACATGCAATTCCATATGGCTTTATTATGACAGCTGTGCTTCCTCATTTTGATGTTCCTGTGAAAAAGGCTGAGATGGCTACTGCCAAGGACTATTTTGGGAAGGATACTTTGCTAACTTGCGATTATACTGTCAATGTTCATATAGATGAACCTGGTTCATCTGGGAAGCAGCCTGTCAACAGCAAATTCAGAACTCTGGTGCAGGAAAGCGAGATCAAGGATATGGAGATCCTTCGTTTGAAATCTCATTTTTTTGAGGTTGAAGCTGAGCGGGATACTCTCAGGGCTGAATTAGTAAAAGAGAAGGAAAAGAACGAGGGTGTTCTTAACCAGATGCTTTCTCTTCTACAAACTAAGACCACAACCTCCTCTGCACCTTCCGTCCTTAGGCTGTCCAGAGCTACCAAAACCCCTCATAGACCAGTTGTTCTGTTTTTGTTGTTTTTGTTCTGTCTTGCTCATGGTTATGGCTGTTTTTTGTATGGTGTTTGATGTTCGTTCCTAATCAATGAATTTTTGTTGTTTTGTTATTTACTTGTCTCAATTTCTTAGATAACTTACATTTATTGGTTTCTTATGATGATTAATCATGTTTGTAGCTGCAGTTGCCTAAATGGCCATGAGTAATTGTTAACAATACTAGTAAGTTTATCATTTTGTAAACTTTTCGATGATGCCAAAAGGGGGAAGACATGTGATTTTATATTTCAAGTGATGTTTATAACCTAATAATGAACCTGGTTTCTCTATGATAAATATTTAAAAACATACAAAGTGTTTGAAGTGTATACAGGGAGAAGCACAGAGTTTGTCATCATCAAAAAGGGGAAATTTGTTGACCCAAGTCACTGCATAGTTTTGAAGATTGACAAATGTCTGACCAGTTGAACCAGGTCCATCAGAGCACACATACTTGACCTGACGCGTTGGCACATGAACCGTATATGCATAGGAGATGAATGTGATTGTGAAGTATCAATGAACAAGGAGAGTGTCTCCTAATGCGAAAAGGTTGTAAATTGATAAGAGAATAGAAATTAATAAGAGAATAGAAGGAAGTTGGGTTTAATACGAACTCTTTCTCCCAGGTAGAGTTGTACCAGAACTGAATGACAAACTAAATAACTGACTCTATAAATAATTGAAGTATTCTTGCTTGAATTAAGGACGCACAAGTGCAGAAGTGAATCAAGAACTGAAAGCAAAATTCCCAGAGATTTTGCAAGAAGAATTACCGTGGTTTTTTTCCCTTTTGAGCCAGGTGTTTTCCACGTAAAAATCTTTGTGTTTTTACTTTATTGCTTTTATTATTCCACAACAGTAGAATTTGGAACACCAAGAAGAACCAGGTTCTTCTAGAGAGACAGCACTTGAAAAATTGTATACCACACAAATTAACCTATCTTCTTGTGTGGTATTGACGTCTAAAACATCACTCTTAAGTTAGCTTAATAGTTGAACAAGTCAACTGGGAGTTGACTTATTGGTAGACGACGTCGAAATGTGGATTTTATGGCTCGGATAGATTTGTTAGGTGATTTGGGACTTAGGAGTGTGTTCGGAATGAAGTTTTGATGTCTGGTGTAGAATTAGGCTTGAATTGGCGAAAGTTAGTTTTTGGCGATTTCCGGTCGGCAGGGGAAATTGGGCTATCAGGGTCGGAATGGAATTCTGACAGTTGGAGCAGGTTCGTAATGTCATTTTGGATATGTGTGCGAATTTGGGAGATTGCTGGTTTTCTGGTGTTTTAGCAGCAGTGGTTTGTTCATTGCAATCGCGTGAGTTCATCCGCGATCGCGTATAGTAAATTTTTTGAGGCAGGAAGGTTTGTTCTATGTGATCGCATAATAATGTTTTTGATTGCATAGGTTGGTCAGCTGAAGCAATGCGGTCGGGTGGCCCTTTGTACGATCGCATAGGTGTTCTGAGGCGCGTGTGTGGGATAGATATTTGAGCAATGCGAACGCGTGTGTTGGTATGGGAACGCGTAGAGTGGTCTGGACTGTGCATCGCGATCGCGTGGCTGGAGACGTGATCGCACTGAAGGAAATATTAGTGCTGGGCAGAATGTTTTAAATAGCCCTTTCTTACGAATTTTTGTCTATTTTCCTCCATTGATGAGCGGGTTTGGAGGCCTTTGAGAGGGTTTGAAGAGGAAATCGAAGGGAATAACCTGGAGGTAAGATTTTCGACTTCATAACTCGATTCTATGTTGTTTTCTAAGTAATTCAACCGGAAAATTGTTGGATTTAAACCAAAAAAATTGGGGAGGTTAGGTGCATGGAATTGGAAATTTCTTTTGAGGATTTGAGTGGGCAATTGTGGTCCGATTTTGGTGTTCTTGGTATGTATAAAATCGTGGGGGATGAGGATTCTTGTGATGTAAATTTTATAGAATTTTGAGACGTGGGACCGGGGCTCGGGTTTGGCCAAATTTCGAGAATTATATCTAAATTGATAGTTTTCAATTGGGTTTGTTCCTTTGGCGTATATTGATGACGTTAATCTGGTTTTTGTTAGATTCGGAGATTTTGGGAGCCAATTCGAGGGGCAAGAGCATCGCGGAGTAGCTTTTGGGCTGTTTTGAGGTAAGTAACGATTGTAACTCTAAACCTGAGGGTATGAAACCCCAGTATTTGATATTGTTTTGGTAAATAAGGTGACGAACATGCTAGGTGACGAGCGTGTGGGTGTGCATCGATAGGAATTATCACTTGGTCCGTCCTGTAGAGACTATTAAAGCACGTATTTAATTTGAAACCTTGCGATATCCTGTATTTTAGAAATTTATACTTGTTTATGGGCTGTGAGCCATGTTTGGGGCCTTGTACACTGTTTAGATCCTCAGAGGTACTTTTACACTATTCTACCACTATCCTGATAGAACATCTGTGAACTCAGTCATGTTTACCACTTGTTGTTATTTTCACTGTTATCACACTGCTTTGAAACTTTGAGAAGTATTTTGGGCTGAGTCCCGTGAGTTGAGATGAATTTCCAGAGTGGCTTGTGAAGATGACTGAGTCATGCCGAGAGCCGAGTATGTGAGGATAGTTATGGATCGGGCTGCACGCCGCAGTAATATATATGTCCAGGCCGAGAGCCGAGTATGTGAGGATAGTTATGGATCGGGCTGCACGCCGTAGCAATATATATGTTATATATTACATATGAATCGTGCTGCACACTGCAAAAATATAGATTATATATGGGTCGGGCTGCACGCCACAACAATCTATGTTATATATGGATCCGGCTGCACGCCGCACCAATATACATATTGGATCAGGCTGCACGCCGCAGCAAATATAGCGCTTGGGCTGTAGGACCCCCTCTGGAGTATGTACACCCCTAGTGGGCGCATCCGACTATTATATGGATCGGGATGCACGTTGTAGCATATGTTATAGGGATTGGGCTACACGCTGCAGCAGTATAGATATACATATTTATGTGTTGGATCGGGCTGCCCGCCGCAGCTGTTGCGTATATTCCTGGTACTAGCTGAGTACGAGTGTTTAAGTGAGAGCATGAGATTTTGATAGCGGAGTCATGAGTGACTGAGAGGCTTGCTCGAGAGGCTTTATTTGTGAGTGATATTGTGCTCGAGGGGCTTATGTTTTATGAAACTACTGTTTTCACTCCTCTTTACACTGAGCCTCTAATGATAATGTTGGATAAATGTTTTTATGCGAGATTTTTAAATGGAAACTGGAGTTTTATGAAATATTCGGAATGTAGATTCCTGACTTGATTTATTCATTTCCACTGTTACTCATTACATGATTTATAAATGCTCGTCACTACACTCAAGTTTTTAGTTACTTTGATTACTTACTGCGTTGGCGTACTCACGTTACTCCCTGCACCTCTGTGTGCAGATCCAGGTACCGAACCATCTCACTAGTTGATTTTCGGACGCACTTAGAGTTTTTTCGAGGATCGAGGTAGCTGCTCAGCATCCCCATCTCACCTCCTTTCCTTTCCTCAGTTCATAGTTTTTTGTCTTTTGTACTCCAGGCTTTGTAGTAGCAAGTCACCTTACATTGTATTTACAGTCTTAGATGCTCATGATAAGTGACTCCAGGTATTGGGGAAGTGTATAAATAGTTCATCTCATGTTGTTTTAAAAATCTGCTAATTTTGGGAAATTATGAAATATTATTATAGTCTGAAATGGTTGGCTAGCCTAATTCCATGATACGCGCCATCACCGGTCGGCTTAGGATATTGGGGTCGTGACATAAAGTATCCATCACGAGGGAAAATGGACCCGGGATTATGTTCCGAAGGGAGCCGTTCGTTCGGCGATGAAGATGCCGAGGGCATCGTACAACTTCACAATGATGTGCTAGTAATATCCGTACTTATCAATAAATCTTAAGTTAAACGTGTGTTGATTGATCCAGGTAGCTCGGTTAACAACATCAGATCAAGGGTCGTAGAGCAATTAGGGTTACAAGACCAAACCGTGCCAGCAGTCCGGGTGTTGAACGGGTTTAACATGGCATGTGAGACCACTAAAGGGGAGATAACTTTTCCAGTAAACACCGATGGGACGTTCAAAGAAACAAATTTCTACGTGATCGAGGGGAACTGATTATATATATATATATATGTATATCACCTCATGTTTTACTCGTGTTTCGTGGATTTCAGATGTAAACCGTGTTGATTTATATTAATTTGGGGTGTTTTTATGTGTAGGAATCATTCAGAAGCAATTGGGGGAAAAATGTGCGAGGTTAGATTAAAAACGGACGAAAAAGAAAATTTTGGATTTTCAGCGCCACAGGCAGCACTGCACGCCACCTATGGCCCCCTTGGCAGAACGTTCGCAAAGCCAGCACCAGGGCTGGGCTGGACGCTGGTGACGAAAAATTGTACAAGTTTCCCGGGACAAGGTTATTTCGGCCCTAGACCTACAACGCGTATAAAAGCAAGACTAAGCTTATTTTTAAAGGAGAGACGCCACTTTGAAGGGAGAATACATACGAGAAACATTCGGGAGCGAAGAGATCTCAGTTTTCTTCATCTTTTCTTAGTATTTTAAATTATCCAACCCTTATGAATTTGTTTGATACTATCATGAGTGGCTAAAACCATAGTTCTGGGGTTGTGATTTAGCCATGAATATTGTTGTTTATTATTGACTTAACCTTGATTAGAATTCACTAATATATGGTTGTTTCTTCAATTCTGTGATTAATTGCTTAATTGTCTGGCCAGCAATTAGGTTCTATTTACTATCTATGCTATGCTTGGGAAAACCATGTTTAGATTAGAGAAGAATTGAAGAAAGAACGATCTTAACTCTGGGAGGGGACGAGAGGGGGGGGG